>APFE031519356.1:114297-135248 GCA_000404065.3 Pinus taeda | reverse complement strand
GATCTTCTTCTTATTATTAGTGTGTGTGTTTACTTCATCAAACTGCTACCAAAAGCAAAGAGACAAGAACACAAGATGGTTGGCTTTCTGCTAGGGCCAAAACCTCTCCCTCTTGGAGAGGATAACCCCCACAAAATTCTTCTTGTAGAGATTCTAATTGATGAACACCAAGACCATAACCCTTGACCTACTAGGCCACTCCAAGACCAAGTCACCAATCCTTCTTCTTACTGTTGAGATTGCCATCAACACGGTTGCTTCACTGAGTTCGTCATTCATGCACCTTCACAGAAATATTCATCACAATAAGGAGAAAATAGTTGTTGCACCATATCTCCATATTATCTTAAATCATTACTGCACTTCACACTGAGGTCATCATCATGTTGATGAGACTTCCATATTGAGATGTGTGAACACTTCAATGATGTCTAGTGTGTATAGTTGAGAGCTTCTTGTACTAGGATCCTTATCATGATATAGATGTGATCTGAAATGGAGAAGATTAGTAATGTTGTGCTAATTCACCATTCAGAATAAAACCCAAGATGCTTATCATTTGCTTATCAAGTGCTTAAGGATTTAGTATTTTTTCTTAATTAACTGATTCCCATGAGAGTTTCTTATGTAAATGTTAGAAACAATTTAACAATAAACATATGTTAAACCACTGCAAAATAACAGAAAACAACATCAAAATACAACACACAACAAGCACATGATAAAGGATTTCACCCCTCCTGGGCTACGTCTCCTTGGTCTAGTTTCCAATGACTTGGGTCTCTCTATTGTGCTCAAATTACAACAAAAGTGTGTTTACAATGCTCAGATGCCTCTGAAACTTGTCTCCATGAGTTTAAAATACTCAAAAATGGCTATCTAGCCTTTTTTTCATCCAATTTGGATAAGAATTGAAGAAGTTATGACTTCTCCTAGTTCTTCCACTATCTGTTCCACAAAATGCTCCAAAACCAACAAAATCCACTAATTCGCTCCAAAATCCACTAACTGAGCGAGAATTTGGCTGCGTCGCAGGCCATAACATGTTGTCCATATCGTAAATCGCAATTGGTGGAGTTTCTGGGGTAACATAAATATCAGTGGGGTTTTGGTGTGATATGCGATTGTGATACGGCAGACCCGCTGGGAGTATTAAACTTAACATATAAATTATCGCATCCGGGAACCCAATCGCAAATTGGAATCAACACTTTCCATCGACGGATATCAAGTCCATACCTTTTCGAACCCATCGGGATTATCAAACCTAATCCATAAAATATCACGTCCAAGGACCTTTCGCAATCAGCGGAGTACTGGGGGTAACATAAATATGGGTTTTGGTGCGATATGTGATTATGATTATCGTAAATTGCAACCCAACCTGTCGGGGGCCAATTCTTAACATGTGTCCTATGTTTTTCTCTGATAGGCAACATGCGAGACCTAGTGGAAACCTACCACATGGCACTTCCCCATCTACTAGGACCTTTGCCATGTCATCCAATCTTGCCACGTGTCCAAGCCAAACCTAAACTTTGACTTCCACTAACTTCTACATATGAGCTCCGATTTGACTATCGTTCAAACTAATGGATTCAAAAGGACGAGCTCTTCAACCTGATGTTGAGTTTGACAAAATTATGACACTTTTAATTTTGATCATAAACTTGAGCACTTGATCACTCCTCCCCACTAGAAGCGTTTTGGACCCCAAAAGGTTATATTCAATTATTGGACAGATGAGGGTACTATCCCCTCACCTTCCCCTCTTCAATCTATTTGTCTTTTATGGATTTATACCTTTGAGACCCGCACAAAGACAATAAACATTTCCCCTTTTTTATGACCTTGTTCTTCTGCCAAGTATGGTGTCTCGCTGAAGCTCATCAAGAAATTCTAGAGAAAAATATTCAATTGATGGAATCTGTACACTTTCTCCTTGATCTTCTATCAAAGGAGGCTCATACAATCTCATAAAATTTGCATATATGAAGGCAAATCAAGCTTGAAATAATTATTACCAATCTTTTCAATAATTTTAAATGCACCATAACGGATTGGTTTCAGCTTTTTACCTTCACCTTGAAGCCGTTCCTTTCTAATGTAAAGCCAAACTTCATCACCTACTTGAAACTGATGATCCACGTGATGCTTATCATGTCATGCCTTATACTTTCCTTGACTCTTTTCGAATTGTTCTTGAACTATTTGGTGAATCCACTAAGTTTGCATAATGATTTTCTTTGCTCTGTCTATGTCGCTATGTCCATATATAGCTACATCTTTCTCAAAGATGAAATCCAAAAGCGATTTAGGCAAATAACCAAGACATGCCTCCAAGGGTGAAGTTAGAGTAGAAGAGTGTTTTGCTTGGTTGTAAGCATGCTAAATATAATGCAATATTCATCGCACAACTTAGGATGTTTGCTGCAATATCCTCTTAGCAAATGAATAATTGTCATGTTAACCACTTCAGTTTGATCATATGTTTTTGGATGGAAGGTTATACTTTTCTTCAACTGGGTGTCCATCAAGTTCCATAAACTTGACCAAAAATTCCCAACAAATAGGGAATCATGATCACTTACAATAGAAGTAGGTAATCCAAAATAAACCCATACATTTTGAAATAAAATTTGAGCTATTTGTTCAGCTGTAATTTGTTTTTTACAAGGAATTAATATGCACATCTTGCTGAACCTATCCACAACTACATGCAAATAATCATGACCCTTTCTTGATAAAGGAAGACCTCTTACAAAATCCATACAAACACTCTCCCATGGACATGAAGGAAATCGAAGTGGTGTGTACAATCCTAGTTTCCTGTTACTAAGCTTATTGATTGCACACTATGAACAACCTTTGATAAAATGAGACACACTTTCAAGCATACGAGGCCAACAAAAATACCTCTGAATATTTTCCATTGTTGTATTTACACTGAAATGTCCAGCAATAAGAGAAGTGCGTGATTCCCTTGTGACATTTACTCTCTCTCCCTGTGGAACACAAAGTTTTCCCAAATGATACAAAATATTATCACGTACATGGTAGTCTAATTCCTCAACTTGGTGGCATTGACTCAAGTTTGAATATACCTCTTGAAAGTCAGCATCTTGTGCGTATTGTTCAACATAACTTTCAGGCATAACAAAATTATTCTTGAGTAAAATGGCTACATTAACAATTAGTCTAGAAAGCATATCAACAAATATATTATAAATAGGTTTCTTATACTTGATTACCAAGTGGAATTGCTATAAAAATCCCATCCAACGAAAGTGCCTTGATTGTTGTAATTTTGTTTGAGATTGAAAATATTGCAAAGGTTGATGATCGATGTGAATAATGGTTTCTTTACCCATCAAGTAATGCTTACATCTCTTCACACTTTGCACCAATGCGTAGAGCTCTTTATAATATGTAGGATAGTTGATAAAAACACCATTAAAAACCTTATAATGAAATGAAATGGGCTTACCATGTTGTAAAAGAATTGCACCCATGGCATAGTCACTTGCATCTGTTTGTATTTCAAATGGTTGTTTCAAATCTGGCAATGCTAAAACTGGGGCTGAACTAGTCTTTTGTTTTAAAGCATAAAATGCATTTTTTTGTTTTCCTCCCCGCAGTAACACAACCTTCATGCTAGTCAAAGCATGTAGTGGAGCTACTATGGAAGAGAAATTGGCAATGAACTTCCTCCAGTACTGTGTTGCTCCAAAAAAACTCCTTACTTCTGTGATTGATTTGGATATTGGCCAATTCACAATGACCAAAACTTTAGAGGGGTCAATCTTCAGCTCACCTCCTCTAACTATGTGGCCCAAATACACTAAGGAAATTTTCCAAAATTCACATTTAGACATCTTCATTAATAATTGTTCTTTTCTCAAGACATCCAACACTTTCCTCACATGCTTGACATGCTCTTCTCATGATTTGCTGAATATCAAAATATCATTTAAATATACAATTACAAACTCATCAAGAAAGGATCTTAAAACATTATTCATAACTCTCATGAATGTAGCTGGAGCGTTACAAAGACCAAAAGGCATAACCAGCCACTCAAACAATCTTTGTTTGGTTTTAAAAGAAGTCTTCCAAATATCCTCCTCAGATATTCTAACTTGATGATATACACTTCTCAAGTCTAATTTAGTGAAATATTTTGCATTCTTTAATTGATCTAGTAAATCATCTATTATGGGCATTGGGTATCGATTCCTTATGGTAATTTTATTCAAAGCTCGATAATCTACATACATGTGCAAACTTCCATGCTTCTTGGGTACCAAAACAATTGGTGAACCACATGGCGAAGTAGAGGGACGAATTGCACTTTTATCGAACAATTCCTGGACTTGATTCTTAATTTCTAAACTTCCCGGAATTGACATTCGATACATACCAATGTTTGGGTTTGGACAATCTTGCTATAGCTGAATTTCATGTTGAATTCCACTTTTTGGTGGAAATCCATTTTGTTCTTGAAACATGTCTCCATATTGATTGATCACATCAACCAATTCAGCTTTCATCTTCATGTCACAGCTTGCAAATGAGTCATGCTCCGTGTCATTCTTCTGCTTGATCATAAGGAGAACGAGACTCTTGCTAGAATTGACCAATCATTTCATTTGCCTTATGCTTGCCAAACACATATTAAGCTTCCTACAATGGGCTCTCACAATATACTCCACTTCGTCTTTGAACAAATGATATTTGTTCTCAAATCTATGGAAAACAACTTTCCTGTCATATAGATATGGGCTTCCCAACACAATTCCAGAAATATCCAGCAACACTACATCTAATTTGACTTCATCAATGAAATTAGCAGTAATTGAAAACCTGAAAATGCATTTCCTTGTGACCTGAAGATTTGTATCCTTGTTTATCCAACCCAACAGATATGGTTTATGATGAGGCATGATTTCCAGATTCAATTTATTGACCAAGTTTGTAGAAATTAATTTTTCTTAAGATCCACTGTCAAACAACGTATCAATCTTGGTATGTTTGGAAATAACTCGGATATGGAAAAAATCAATTCTGTTTTCCTCATTTAAAGCCTTATTGGAGTTATTTGTTACGTTGGTTGCCACGACTTCCTCTTTTCTTTATTTTCCTCTAGTGATTGTGGCTACAATCTTTGATTCATCACCTGAGTCAGAACCCAAGTCTTGTTGTACAACTGTGTTTGTCTTTTGTTTCCCTTTATCGTTAGATTTCTTCGGTCTTAATTCATGATGAAGCTTCCAACAATGTGCTTCATCATGGCCCTCTTTGGAACAATTCTTGCACACAGATTTCTCCCCTTAATTTCTTAACAAAAGCATTTTCTTCTGCTTTCTTTTGAAAGTATTTCCTTTTGCACCACTCTGGAATGGCTTCTTCTTACCTTCTTCTTATACATTTTCCCTCTTGCTTCGAGGTGTGTAGCTTGAACACAAACCTTCATCAAGATTCATGGGATTAAACATAAGAATGGTGTGTCGAAGATAGCTATGCAAAACTCCTATATATTTCAGCAAAGTATCTTGTGACTGTAAGTCTACTCCTAGTATAAGAGCTCTTCTCCTAAACTCTTGAGTATACTCTTGCACATTTTGACCTTTTAACTATCTGAAATTTTTCCAATTCATGATAGCTTTTTGCATATGGGCTAAAGGGTAGAATTGTCTTTTTATAGCAGCAATGAAATCAGACCAAGTAATAGAGATCTTATAATGTTTTTTGATCTCGTCTTGAGTCCATGATTCCCACCATACAAGTGTTGCACCCTCCATTCTCAATGAAGCCAACTGAATTTTGATATAATCCTCTTGAAGCTTTTGAATTCTAGAATACACCTCCAACTGATGAATCCAGTTATCTAGATTTTCTTCATTAACTTCTCCATTGTACATAGGCAACTTGAATTTAACATCAAGATTTAGAAAAGGTGATTTACCAGTTCCTTTTGCAGAATGATGTTGAGTATGATTAAGGGTTGTATTAGTGGAAGAGTGTGAAGATGCTTGTGAAGTAGAAGATGAAGAAGAGGGTGGAGAGGGTGGAGGCTTGTCTCCATTCCAATTACCTCCTTTTCCATTACCTCCTCTTGAAGAGCCTTCTCCTTTGGGAGGTTTGGAAATTTCTCCTTGCAATCTACTATTCCTCTCTTCATAGAGGACCTTCACCATATATGTCATATCAAAGAAAGCCTTTCTGATGGTCTTCTCGTCTTCTGTCATGATAGGTTCTCCTTCATGAGACATGGTCTCTGAAGACTCAACTACAACTTCTGCAACTTGAGGATGTATTGGTGTATAAGACTTACAACCTTGCTCTTCTTCCACTTGACCCAACTTCAGGGCTTCCAACCAACTTTCCTTCTCTTCTTTTGAGTTTTAACCTTGTTAGCATGACACAAAATTGCATCAATTAAATCCTTATTTCACAAAGCAAATCTAGTAAGCAGAAACTAGTGCTCTGATACCAACTTGATTTGAAATGGAGCATATTAGTAATATTGTGTTAATTCCCCATTCAGAATAAAACCCAATATTTTTATCATTTTCTTATCAAGTTCTTAAGGGTGCAATATTTTTGTTTAATTAACTGATTCCCATGAGAGTTTCTTATGTAAATGTTAGAAATAATTTAACATAAAACACATGTTGAACAATAGCAAATAACAGCAGAGAACATCCAAATACAACACACAACAAACACATGATAAAGGATTTCACCCCTCCTAGGCTACGTCTCCTTGGTCTAGCTTCCAATGGCTTGGGCCTCTATTATGCTCAAATTGCAAAAAAAGTGTGTTTACAATTCTCAGATGCCTCTAAAACCTATCTCCATGAGTTTAGAATACTCAAAAATGGCTATCTAGGCCTTTTTTCATCCAATTTGAATAAGAACTGAAGAAGTTATGACTTCTCCTAGTTCTCCCACTATTTGTTCCACAAAATGCTCCAAAACCAACATAATCCACAAATTCACTCCAAAATCCACTAACTGAACGATAATTTGGTTGCACCGTAAGCCATAACCTATCGATCGTATCGCAAATCGCAATCGGTGGAGTCCTGGGGATAACATAAGTATCAACGGGGTTTTGGTGCGATATGTGATTGTGATACAGAGAACCTGTCAGGAGTATTAAACTTAACATATAAATTATCACATCTGGGAACCCAATCACAAATCACAATTAGCACTTTCCATCGGTAGATATCCAAGTCCATACCTCTATGGACCCACCGAGATTATCAAATCTAGTCCATAAAATATCACGTCCGAGGATCTTTCGCAATCGGCGGAGTATCGGGAATAACATAAATATCAACGAGGTTTTGGTGTGATATGCGATTGCAATTATCGCAAATCGCAACCCAACCTGTTGAGGGCTGCTTCTTGACCTACGTCCTCTATTTTTCCATGATATGCGACATGTGGGAACTAGTGGAAACCTACCACTTGCTGCTTCCCCATTCACTAGGACCTTTGCTATGTCATCCACTCCTGCCATGTGTCCAAGTCAAACATGAAATTTGACTTGCTCTAACTTCTGCATATGAGCTCAGATTTGAGCGTTGATCACACCATTGGATTTAGAATGAAGAGCTCTTCAATCTGAAGCTGAGTTTGAAAAAATTATGTCACTTTGATTTTTTAGCATAAACTTGAGCACCTGATTAATATGCCAAGACTGTCCTAGTATGCCGAAACTGTAATCATGATGATCATTAGAAATTCTCAACCGAAAATGTAAATATGATGCTCAAATAAGATGCTATACTCCTATACCCTATCCGACATATTGTCCTTTCTGGGCTATCCGAGATTATGTACCACACCTCTAAAATTTCAGGCAAATCTGAGATTTTATCTGAGTTTTTGTGGATACCCCAGTTGGGTATAAATAGTGGTTATGTCTCCATTTTTTAGCCAACTTTAACAAGTGAACCGTTGTGTCTTCTATATGAGCCGACATGACATTTGTATATATATTTGAGGCCAACATGATGTTATCCTTTTCGTTTTTCTTGCAAACTTATTTGTGCTTGTTTTGGAGGATTGTGCTTGGTCTTGAAGGGTTGCTCTAGGCTTGTATACATTTTACATAGGCTCATGAAGAGATTCTTATTCATTACTTTGACACTTTGACCTTAAATATAAATCCTAA
Source organism: Pinus taeda (assembly GCA_000404065.3). NCBI lineage: Eukaryota > Viridiplantae > Streptophyta > Pinopsida > Pinales > Pinaceae > Pinus > Pinus taeda. The sequence goes on along the minus strand of APFE031519356.1, from coordinate 127,060 downwards.
GGCTCTCAATGGGAGCCATCTATAAAACCTCTTGCTCATGAAACCCATGTAGTAAGGAATAATAAATTTATTTTCTTGTTTTACAAAATTCATAATTACAATGTCATGAAAATCGAACCTAGTTACATTTTCTTCAAAAATCCCTCTTAACTAGGGAGGTATTCATGATGGTACTTAGTGATTCTCAATCTGAATAATTTCTCACAAGAAGAATCAAATTAGTAATCCCATATATATAGCATCATATCAATCAACATTGTCATAGTGCAACGCCTTGACTAATAGCTCCATCTCTCTACGAAACCATGAGCTACAATTCTTGCGATACCAATGATTTATAGACACCTTCATCATTGTCTCTCAAGGTTCATACCACACCAGAGTCATGTAGTACGCCATTATCCCTGACCTGAAATGTTGGGATTCGGACACTAGGTGTCGGAAATCTCTGCTGCTCAATAGCCCCACTGTACAAATGAACACTGCAAACATGTAAACCAGTGCCTACAATATGAGAACCACGCTAAAATTTTCCCTCCTTGCAACCTTTTGGAACACGAGTTGCAATAGGGTGAGAAGCAGTCCATAGCTGGTAGAGGGAAGAAGAGTGAACACAAATCCTAGAATGATTTCACAAATCCCTGAATGAATTCATATCTGCTTACTCCCTCTGGTCTTCCGCTCTTGGATTGGACAATGAACGAGACTGCAATGCAATGTAATGAATAACAAGAATCAAGTGGGAGCGTTGCGCTTCCCTACCATTTTGTTTTGTTCCCTAATTTCCACCACTCATATAGCTGTGAAATTAAATTAGAAAAAATCAAGCTCTAATAATAACAGTGGGCATGCATGCAGCGCAGCCCATAAACGAAAACAATACCAGGTAATAATAGAAAGCTTCTCACTCCAAGCATTGTGCCATAAACTCCACGAACTCTCCTGGAAGCTTGTCACGCAGATGTCAAGTGGAGAGTTTCCTGTTATCACAAACCAAACCAACTGCAAGAGTTGTTTTCAAATTTTGGTTTCCATTAAAATAAATAAATAATTGTGTGCCACATGTCAATCAGAAAAGAAAAGTGTAGATGATTAAATTGATTCTTAGGAAGGCCTATCGGCCTAAATATGATAAATATTAATAATCATGTACTAATTTAACTATTGATTTAATGGGTTTTCATATTATTTGTTGGATGATAATAAAAATAATATTTAATGAATAAGAAAATAAAACACTAATCACAACACTAAGTTAATTATTGACTAAGTTAATTAATAGATTAGTTTATAGTGTTTAATATTTGCCAAAATAAAATGAAAGTGCTGGCGTTATTTTATCTATTTATTTCCAAAATATTGCAAATTCTAAACGTATATAAATTTATTATATCTATCTATTTCTAAAAAAATTCAAATTCTAAAAATTCAATTCTAAATATGTATAGATTGCAGATTCTAAAATATTTTGAAATTGAATAAACATAAATAAAGTTAAATTGTTGACTTTACACATATCTATTTATTTCCAAAATCTACCATCAAATAAAGATTTTATTTCTAAAATACTTCTGAATCTACCATAACATATATCTAACTCCCTATCATCATAATACCAAACCATCCCTTTCCTAATTTCAAATAGTACATACCACACCCTCTACTATTCAACAAAGGCTAAGTGTTTGTCCATGATAAAGAAATTTTATCAATGATAGTGAAATATAATGAGATCGGTTATTTATGTAAAATATAAAGTTATCCATGATAGGTATATTTATTAATTTGTGTATCATTCAAAACTTTATAACAAAAGTTAAGGTCAAACCTATCTTTAAAAAAAACATTTCAAAAAATATTATTCTCCGGCAAATCTTACTTTTGGCAAAGCTAAAAATTACAAAAGTACCCACTAATCATTAAAATGAATTATGATGAGGAATGGTGGAGATGGTTAGGTTACAAAACTACTCACAAATTATTAAAATAAATTAGGATGAGGAATGGTGGAGATGGTTATGTTACATGTAATAAGCACAATATTGATTGAAGAATAAAGTGTAATTTATAAATGTTGAGCCTTAAACATTTTTGTTTTTTTGTATTAGGGTGATTTTAGTAATATTTGTTAATTTTAATGATTTAAAATATGTTGTTGAATGTATAAATAAATCTACAATAATACAAAATTTCTAATGCATTTAAATTTTACAAATTATGCAATTGAAACTTTTCATTCAAAAAATCATCATCTAATTTGAAACAACACTGATTAAAAATATATATAAAAACAAAAAACAAAAAACAAAAAAAAATCAAATATTTTGACTATTCTTTTTTCACAAAAAAATTTCAACTTTTTAATATATTCATATAGAGGAAAAATATATATTTACATATCATTGTTTTTTCAAAAATATAAACACTATATCTATAATATATCAAATACATCAACTTTTTACATATAAACATATATCTTCAAAATTACCATACATAATATTAAATTTGTTACATTATAATACTATCTCATCATTGATAAAACATACATAATACTAAACTTTACATTATAATACAATGTCATTATTGATAAAAATGCTATAAAAACTATAATAAAATTGATCATGTCCAAAAAAACATATAACTGTCAAAAAAAATATTTTTTGGCCAAAAGTTAACTTCACTAAAAATAACTCTCTTTTACCCTTCTTTATATTTGTAAGCCCATATGTATGATGTTTGGTTCTATTAATTCTTTAAAAAACACCCTTTTTCTTTTCCAAGCTTGTTTTCTAATAACTTATATGCTTCTTCATTGTATTACTTTAACTAATTTATAATAAAATATAATTTATTAAATATTTATAATAACTATTTTCATGACTTGATGCGTTTTCATCATAAATCAATCAAACCGGTTGTTGAGATAAATTCAATTTATTAATGATGTGTGTTCCAAAAAATACAACTTGCCAATGCACTGAATTTTCTCACAGATCCTTTTTAAATTGGCCATGTCAGTGGCTCATTCTTTATTTTTATGGTACATTTTCCAAAGTCAAACTATGTGCATCGAATTTTTTTTTAATATTCCAAAATCTCACACTCAAATTTAATGGCTCATTCTTTATTTTTATGGTACATTTTCCAAAGTCAAACCATGTGCATCGAATTTTTCGTACATTATCCTTTGCCACATGTTAAAAAAAAAAAAGGTAATTCATTGACTATATGGTAATGAGATGCAATATTCACCTATATGAGGACAAGCTCAAGGAAAAGTTACCATTTGAATATTGGGTGATACTTTGGAGCAATAACAAAGTCATATACTTATTTGATGTAATGCTCTGCCATAATGTTATAATTTTATTATTAACATAAACTACCAATTGATTTAAATCAAATGGTTAGTAAAATAATGAGTATGAATTTATATTATAAATATTAAAATATTTATTTTTATTGTATTAAAATTTTAAAATTTTAAAATTATTTAATTATATTATTATTATTAATTATAGAGATTCAATTTTATTTTATTGTGGAAATTTACAATTGTATGTAAGTTTTGTTATAATAATATGGGTTAATATTATGGTTTTTATGGTTTAATTGCTATAATTAGTGTATATAAAACTTATTATATGACAATTTTTTATGAATCAATTTACATTAAAAATAAAAACCAACATAAAATTTTGGTGAATAATCTGAATCTTCAATTTGTGTATACTACTAAGATTATCTCAAAAGTCATCCAACTAATAATATTTCTATAAATAAATTAAAATTATAAAAACATAATTCCAAAATAGATATGTCTATTAGTCTAATTTCTTTATAAATATTGTTTGATATATAACATTTTTTAATATATTTATTTTTAATGGAAGGGGAATATATATATATAATTATATATTATATATATATACTATATATATATATATATATATATAATGGTGGTTGCACTGGAATTCCTTATTGCATTGATTTCAAAGCATGCAAACATGATTCCAACTAAATCACAGGCCTAGTGTGAGCTCTTAAACAAGATAAAGGAAATACTGGAGGTTAGGATGAATCATTTGCAATTGGCAAATGAAATGTTGAGCTTTTGTGTGGGAAATCTGGCACAAGCAGAGAACGCCAACGATAATGAGGTTCGCAATGGAATCGTTGAGGCATGGGACTTCTCTGTAACAAGAGGAGAGTAACCATGACTTAGTTGATGGTCAGGATGCAACTTCCTCTCAGCCCGAGCTTCATTTAGAATATCTATTTGTAGTTTACAGTAAATTGTGTCAACTCTTTTTGGAGATTTTGGACATTAGAAGAAGAAATTTTGGCTTATGACGTATAAGGTTCAGACCTTCAAACCAAAGTTTTTTAATCTAATGAATAGTCATTTCCTTTTTAAAAAAATTAATAATTTAAAATAAAGTTGTAATTTAGTTTATTTTTATGACTTTTATAATTTTGATAATAAGATGCAATATATTAATTCTTTCTATAATTAATAACAATAACAATAATTTAAAGATTTGATTAAAAGTAACCTAAAAAAATCAAGTTTGAAGCTTAAGGAAAAACCTAAGGAAAACCTAGTGATCTCTCTCATGGTTTTAGGTTCTAGAGTACCTGACCCTTCACCTCCTCCAAGTGATCTTGATAGTGATGCTTTCAATGCACTCTTAGTTGGTGGTTTAAAGTTCCAATTCTCTAAGTTGGCCCCGATCTGTGAAGAAATTGGATGATATCTCGAAAATTGTAGTTCATGCCAATCAATTCCTCACAATGGATTTTAAGCTATTGGAGAGAGGCTTTATTGGACAATCTATGGGCTAATGGCCCTCTCTGCACTCTTTGAATCTCTAGTTGGATAAAAATTGGAGACCCATGGTTGAAGAATATCTTTTAGTTTCCTTCTATGGGAGGGGTTTTCCTCTTTCCTCTTTGAAAATAAAGCAAATCCAAATCTAGTTTTCCAAGTGAGCCATATTTTATGGGGAATCAGTGTTGAAGAATTGGTGGGCCCCAGTATTGCAGCAATAATGCTGCAACTCCTGGGACTCCCTTCTTTAATTTTATCAACCTGGTAGTTCATAACAAACTTGGAAGCGACAATGTTGTATGCACAAGTACTAGCTCTTGTCGCAGTTGTCACTTGGTCAGCTGGCACAAGTCCACTAGGGGCTTAAGCCAACTTCTATGAGCTCTGAGAAGAAGCTTTTTAACTAATGGATGAAACCTAACTCAAAGGAAGCTAATCTACTTGTAGAAAGAAACTGAAAAGATGAAAGGAAATGTAAACCCTAGCAAACCCTAATTTTACCAGCTAGCCCTACTGATGCGAAAAAGAGGATGCAATCTACTGAAAGAGATGCCATTGACTTCTAGGGAGGTAAAATGCATGTGTGTAAGTTATCACTATCTGAAGAAAACATCTTTTTGTAGTTTTGAATAAGTTGTCAGAATTATCATGCATGTGCTTTCACTATTTTTTACTGTGCAGAGGTGGATCGGTGAGAGAAAATGCTTGCAGGAGGTTGGGAAGGTTCAGAGAGGGCCTAAGGGGTCCCTAGCACCCTTCAAAAGAGTTTCACAAAGTTTGGCGATCAAGAGACCACTTTCGTGAGCTTCTACAGGAAGTTTGTAGGGTTTCTACAGGATGTTCTGGAATTTCTATAAGATGTCTATAATTTTCTACAAGATGTTCAGAAATGGGATTTTGGAGGATGGATGGAGGGAGAAAGATGAAGGAGTGGGTATGGAGGTGAGATAATGGTGTGAGAAGGTCCAGGTTTTGGTGGATGGAGCTGAGGAGTGGCGAGAATGGTTGGATTTGTTCAAGAAGAGGTAGAGCAATGTTGCATGAAAAGATGGAAATTAGGTCAAAGTGAGGGAACGTGGCAATGGTAGGGCAAGGATCTGAAGTAGAGGGTGGAGTAGGTAGGTTGGATGGAGTATGGGCAGATGGAGAAGTATGATAGGCGCTCTGCAAGTTATTTTTCAAACTGAACAAAGAAACACTTAGAAAACCTATGATCTAGTTACTTCACTCTAATATGACCTAAGTAACAAAAGAAGGAAATGAACAGAAGTTTATTTGTAATGAAATACGTGAAATAACTATGCAACTAAGCAATCATAAACTGAAGCATTTAAACAAAACTAATATCAGAGTCTTCAAATGAGGATTCCAACACTAATGATTGCATGGCAAAGCAAAAAACAGTGTTTTTGTTGGCAGCAATGTCACCTTTGTCCCAGCTCACGATCCCACTGAGGGAGAGGTGAGATCAGAGGTGCTTGAGGCCCTTTTTCTGAAGATCTTCCCTATTGTTAACCTATCAAATAAATCTGAACATGAAAAGTTGCTTTCAACATAAAAAGAAACCTAAATAGCAAAACAAGATTTAAATCTAAATAGCAGATTTTATTCTAAGAATGCAACAAAGACACGTGAAAGTAAACAAAGGAAGTATTAGGCACTTGGGTTGGACCCAAACCCCAAGAGCTATAGCCTCCTAAGAGAGATTAGAGCTGGTACAAAGCTGGATTTATCTTTATTGATCAAAAGAATAGTTACATTCCAAAAACTGTCCACAAGGAAAACTTGAAAATGTGCTGAAATGCAGAGCTAAACTACTGTCCTAAAAAATGACTAAAAACTGAACTACAAACTAGCTAACTTCTGCCTACAAAGTGACTAACTACTAGCTAACCCAAATGAGGCCCTAAGCCTTCTTATTTATACAAATTGAGGACCCCAACAGTCCTCCTAAACTTTATGGACTCGGCTGCCCAAAACTTGCAGTTAACAACAGTCCTACTTGACTTGCTTGGTAGACCTTGTGATAAACGATTTGGTGGCCCTTGAACTCCGAGCTGATGGTGGAGAATTCGAGGTAAGGGCCCATAAATGAAGGGGACAACTTCCTAAAAATCCTCTCCACGAATTTGGCTGCCAAGTGCTCATTTAAACCTTTGATTTTGTCTCAAAATTGACCAAAACACTGCATAAAGCACACATTAGACTTGTTGGCATAATGACTAACCCAATTCACTCTATTAGCATAAATATAATCAAAAACATGCAATAAACTAATGAGAATGGTGGATTAAGTCAAATTAGGAGGCGGAATGAGCCCATATAATTATCCTTTTTTGGGGCTCATCAAGAATCTAGGGCAATTATTATTAGTAGGATTCTTCTAGGCTTGATAACAATTTGTGAAGTGGTTTTACAATTTATCTTAGCTTGATCTTCTTCTTATTATTAGTGTGTGTGTTTACTTCATCAAACTGCTACCAAAAGCAAAGAGACAAGAACACAAGATGTTTGGCTTTCTGCTAGGGCCAAAACCTCTCCCTCTTGGAGAGGATAACCCCCACAAAATTCTTCTTGTAGAGATTCTAATTGATGAACACCAAGACCATAACCCTTGACCTACTAGGCCACTCCAAGACCAAGTCACCAATCCTTCTTCTTACTGTTGAGATTGCCATCAACACGGTTGCTTCACTGAGTTCATCATTCATGCACCTTCACAGAGATATTCATCACAATAAGGAGAACATAGTTGTTGCACCATATCTCCATATTATCTTAAATCATTACTGCACTTCTCATTGAGGTCATCATCATGTTGATGAGACTTCCATATTGAGATCTGTGAACACTTCAATGATGTCTAGTGTGTATAGTTGAGAGCTTCTTGTACTAGGATCCTTATCATGATATATATGTGATATGAAATGGAGAAGATTAGTAATGTTGTGCTAATTCACCATTCAGAATAAAACCCAAGATGCTTATCATTTGCTTATCAAGTGCTTAAGGATTTAATATTTTTGCTTAATTAACTGATTCCCATGAGAGTTTCTTATGTAAATGTTAGAAACAATTTAACAATAAAAATATGTTAAACCATTGCAAAATAACAACAAAGAACATTAAAATACAACACACAACAAGCACATGATAAAGGATTTCACCCCTCCTGGGCTACATCTCCTTGGTCTAGCTTCCAATGGCTTGGGTCTCTCTATTATGCTCAAATTACAACAAAAGTGTGTTTACAATGCTCAGATGCCTCTGGAACCTGTCTCCATGAGTTTAAAATACTCGAAAATGGCTATCTAGCCTTTTTTTCATCCAATTTGGATAAGAATTGAAGAAGTTATGACTTCTCCTAGTTCTCCCGCTATTGGTTCCACAAAATGCTCCAAAACCAACAAAATCCACAAATTCGCTCCAAAATCCACTAACTGAGCGAGAATTTGGCTGCGCCGCAGGCCATAACATGTCGTCCATATCGCAAATCACAATCGGTGGAGTTTCGGGGATAACATAAATATCAGTGGGGTTTTGGTGCGATATGCGACTGTGTTACGGCAGACCAACATATAAATTATCACATCCGGGAACCCAACCGTAAATTGGAATCAACACTTTGCATCGACGAATATCAAGTCCATACCTTTTCGGACCCACCAGGATTATCAAACCTAATCCATAAAATATCACGTCCAGGGACCTTTCGCAATCGGCGGAGTACTGGGGGTAACATAAATATGGGTTTTGGTGCGATACGTGATTATGATTAACATCATAAAATGCAACCCAACCCATCATGGGCCGATTCTTAACATGCATCCTATGTTTTTCTCTGATAGGAAACATGCGAGACCTAGTGGAAACCTACCACTTGGCAGTTCCCCATTCGCTGGGACCTTTTCCATGTCATCCAATCTTGCCACGTGTCCAAGTCAAACCTAAACTTTGACTTGCACTAACTTCTGCATATGAGCTCTGATTTGACTGTTGTTCACACCAATGGATTCAAAAGGACAAGCTCTTCGATCTGATGTTGAGTTTGACAAAATTATGACACTTTTAATTTTGATCATAAACTTGAGCACTTGATCACTCCTCCCGACTAGAAGCATTTTGGACCCCAAAAGGTTATATTCAATTATTGGACAGATGAGGGTACTATCCCCTCACCTTCCCCTCTTCAATCTATTTGGTCTTTTATGGATTTGTACCTTTGAGACCCGCACGAAGACAATAAACATTTCCTCTTTTTTATGACCTCGTTCTTCTGCCAAGTATGGTGTCTTGCTGAAGCTCATTAAGAAATTCTGGAGAAAATATTCAATTGTTGGAATTTGCACACTTTCTCCTTGATCTTCAATCAAAGGAGGCTCATACAATCTCATACAATTTGCATATATGAAGGCAAAACAAGCTTGAAAGCATTATTACCAATCTTTTCAAAAATTTTAAATGCACCATAACGGATTGGTTTCAGCTTTTTACCTTCACCTTGAAGCCGTTCCTTTCTAATGTAAAGCCAAACTTCATCACCTACTTGAAACTAATGATCCACGTGATGCTTATCATGTCTTGCCTTATACTTGCCTTGACTCTTTTCAAATTGTTCTTGAACTATTTGGTGAATCCACTAAATTTGCATAATGAATTTCTTTGCTCTGTCTATGTCGCTACGTCCATATATAGCTACATCTTTCTCACCAAATATAATGCAACATTCATCGCACAACTTAGGATGTTTGCTGCAATATCCTCTTAGCAAATGAATAATTGTCCTGTTAACCACTTCAGTTTGACCATCTGTTTTCCGATGGAATGTTATACTTTTCTTCAACTGGGTGTCCATCAAGTTCCATAAACTTGACCAAAAATTCCCAACAAATAGGGAATCACGATCACTTACAATAGAAGTAGTAATCCAAAATAAACCCATACATTTTGAAATAAAATTTGAGCTATTTGTTCAGCTGTAATTTTTTTTTTACAAGGCATTAATATGCACATCTTGCTGAACCTATCCACAACTACGTACAAATAATCATGGCCCTTTCTTGATAGAGGAATACCTCTTACAAAATCCATAGAAACACTCTCCCATGGATGTAAAGGAAATTGAAGTGTTGTGTACAATCCTAGTTTCCTATTACTAAGCTTACTGATTGCACACTATGAACAACCTCTGATAAAACGAGACACACTTTCACGTACACGAGGCCAACAAAAATACCTCTGAATATTTGCCATTGTTTTATTTACACTTAAATGTCCAGCAATAAGAGAAGTGTGTGATTCCCTTGTGACATTTACTCTCTCTCCCTGTGGAACACAAAGTTTTCCCAAATGATACAAAATATTATCAAGTACATGGTAGTCTAATTCCTCAACTTGGTGGCATTGACTCAAGTTTGAATATACCTCTTGAAAGTCAACATCTTGTGTGTATTGTTCAACATAACGTTTAGGCATAAAAAAATTATTCTTGAGTAAAATGGCTACATTAACAATCGGTCTAGAAAGCATATCAACAAATCTATTATAAATAGCTTTCTTATACTTGATTACCAAGTGGAATTGCTATAAAATCCCATCCAACGAAAGTGCCTTGATTGTTGTAATTTTGTTTGAGATTGCAAATATTGCAAAGGTTGATGATCGGTGTGAATAATGGTTTCTTCACCCATCAAGTAATGCTTACACTTCTTCACACTTTGCACCAATGCGAAAAGCTCTTTATAATATGTAGGATAGTTAATAACAACACCATTAAAAATCTCATAATGAAATGATATGGGCTTACCATGTTGTAAAAGAATTGCACCCATGGCATAGTCACTTGCATCTGTTTGTATTTCAAATGGTTGTTTCAAATCTAACAATGCTAAAATTGGGGCTGAACTGGTCTTTTGTTTTAAAGCATAAAATGCATTTTTTTTGTTTTCCTCCCCACTATAATACAACCTTCATGCTAGTCAAAGCATGTAGTGGAGTTGCTATGGAAGAGAAATTGGCAATTAACTTTCTCCAGTACTGCGTTGCTCCAAAAGACTCCTTACTTCTGTGATTGATTTGGATATTGGCCAATTCCCAATGACCAAAACTTTAGAGGGGTCAATCTTCAGCTCACTTCCTCTAACTATGTGGCCTAAATAGACTAAGGAAATTTTCCCAAATTCACATTTAGACATCTTCATAAAAAATTGTTCTTTTCTCAAGACATCCAACACTTTCCTCACATGCTTGACATGCTCTTCTCGTGATTTGTTGAATATCAAAATATCATTTAAATATACAATTACAAACTCATCAAGAAAGGATCTTAAAACATTATTCATAACTCTCATGAATGTAGCTAGAGCGTTGCAAAGACCAAAAGGCATAACCAGCCACTCAAACAATCCTTGTTTGGTTTTAAAAGAATTCTTCCAAATATCCTCCTCAGAAATTCTAACTTGATGATATCCACTTCTCAAGTCTAATTTAGTGAAATATTTTGCATTCTTCAATTGATCTAGTAAATCATTTATTATGGGAACTGGGTATCGATTCCTTATGGTAATTTTATTCAAATCTCGATAATCTACACACATGTGCAAAGTTCCATGCTTCTTGGGTACCAAAACAATTGGTGAACCACATGGCGAAGTAGAGGGACGAATTACACTTTTATCTAACAATTCCTGGACTATTTTCTTAATTTCTAAACTTTCCGGAGTTGACATTCGATACATACCAATGTTTGGGTTTGGACAATCTTGCTATAGCTGAATTTCATGTTGAATTCCACTTTTTGGTGGAAATCCGTTTAGTTCTTGAAACATGTCTCCATATTGATTGATCACATCAACCAATTCAGCTTTCATCTTCATGTCACAGCTTGCAAATGATTCATGCTCCATGTCATTCTTCTTCTTGATCATAAGGAGAACAAGACTCTTGTTGGAATTGACCAGTCATTTCATTTGCCTTATGCTTGCCAAAGACATATTAAGCTTCCTACAATGGACTCTCACTATATGCTCCACTTCGTCTTTGAACAAATGATATTTGTTCTCAAATCTATGGAAAGCAACTTTCCTGTCATACAGATATGGGCTTCCCAACACAATTCCAGAAATATCCAGTGGCACTACATCTAATTTGACTTCATCAACGAAATTAGTAGTAATTGAAAACCTAAAAATGCATTTCCTTGTGACCTAAAGATTTGTATCCTTGGTTATCCAATCCAACGGATATGGTTTATGATGAGGCACGATTTCTAGATTCAATTTATTGACCAAGTTTGTAGAAATTAAATTTTCTTGAGATCCATTGTCAAACAACGTATCAATCTTGGTGTGTTTGGAAATAACTCGGATATGGAAAAACTCAATTTTGTTTTCCTCATTTAAAGCCTTATTGGAGTTATTTGTTGCGTTGGTTGCCACGACTTCCTCTTTGCTTTTTTTTCCTCTAGTGATTGTGGCTGCAATCTTTGATTCATCACCTGAGTCAAAACCCAAGTCTTGTTGTACAACAAATTTTGTCTTTTGTTTCCCTTTATTGTTAGATTTCTTCAGTCTTAATTCATGATGAAGCTTCCAACAATGTGCTTCATCATGGCCCTCTTTGGAACAATTCTTGCACACAGATTTCTCCCCTTAATTTCTTAACAAAAGCATTTTCTTCTGCTTTCCTTTGAAAGTATTTCCTTTTGCACCACTCTGGAATGGCTTCTTCTTACCTTCTTCTTATACATTTTCCCTCTTGCTTCGAGGTGTGTAGCTTGAACACAAACCTTCATCAAGATTCATGGGATTAAACATAAGAATGGTGTGTCGAAGATAGCTATGCAAAACTCCTATATATTTCAGCAAAGTATCTTGTGACTGTAAGTCTACTCCTAGTATAAGAGCTCTTCTCCTAAACTCTTGAGTATACTCT
>APFE031519356.1:85886-107068 GCA_000404065.3 Pinus taeda | reverse complement strand
TACATTTTCTTCAACACTCAAGGTTTGGATATAAATCTAAAGAGTGCATATTGTTCAACCCAAAACATGATGTTTCATCAACTCTTCCTTTTTGGTTAAATTGTCATATTTTCCCTTTCACTGTTGAAATGAGAACACCTTTAGGAACATTGAAAACACTATGGATCACTATATCTATTGGACAAAACCACAAGAAGACATGCAATCTTATGCTAGAATTTGTGTAGAAGTGGATCTTGATAAGTGACTGCATAAGACAATAAATCTCCAAGATGCTCAAAATTAGAAGAAATCCAGAAAAATAATGAGGAAGGAGAACAATGGTAGCAACCAACAAGAAGAAAGGGTGCCCCAGGAAAATATAGGAATAAGGACACACGAAGAAAATGCATTGGGACCTAGAGGACCTCTCTCTCCAAATAAATCATCAAAATTAAAAAAAATCTCATTTAGCAAGAACAAAGGTCTGGCAAAGAACAAATTTAATGTCTTCAATCACACAAATGAAGAAGGGGAAATCCTCAATCCATTGCACCAAGAGATCCAATAGGTGAACTCCCAACACACAAGTTTTGAGAGTCAAGATGACATGCCTCCCCTTAAAGATGTTCCAACTCAAGAAAATTTAGTCACACAAGAAGAGGTTGCATGAGAAGAGGAAGATGAATTTCATTCCGGTATCAAGAACTATTAGAGATCTTCCACTTGTAGATTTGTGTATCAAAAATCAAAGGATGAAAAGTTAATCAATGATTGGAGAAGTCTTTCATAGAACTAGTAAACAAACGAAAACAAAAACTTGAGGGTAAAAAAAACCACATGTAAAAAAATAGAAAAAAAACGATATTACACCTGCTAAAAAGATTGAAGATGATAATACTTCCCCTCTCCATCTTTTAGAGAAATATTGAAAAAACACTCTCCCCTTCCCTTCCTTTCACTTACTAAAGATAAAAACCACGGTAAGGAGAAACTCCAACTCCCATAGATCTCCCAGCTTTAGATTTAATGGGTTTGTCTTTTGCTCATTCGTAATTATGATCTGTTTTTGTATCAATATTTTAAAAGGTCCAGAGATATAATCTCACCGTCTGTAGACTTTGTGAAATTTTGTAGGTGTAAAAGTTGAAGGCGGTGTTTTGCTTCAAATCTCTGAGCACGTATCCCATAATATTAAAATAAAAAGGATATTCTGCGTGTTACACGTCGATGGCACAAACTCTGTGTCACCCCTGATGCAGTGCTGCCCATGATGACGACCACTGGTGCCATCAACAATGCAACTGCGCTGGAGGACATGGCCGCTCTCTGTATATGGAAAATGAAATATAATCTGTGATGACAACTATTCCCTTATTCCTTTCCCAAAAGAGAAAATGACAAACGTTAAGCTGCCGGTATCAATGTGTGGGCCGTCTCATATTTATGGTCCTCTGGATGTGTGGCTCTGCGCACTGTTGGCTACGATAAAGTGCAAGGAGAATAATTACGCCTACATCGAGGACTTTTTAGCCAGTGCAATCGTGCCAATAGGATTCCTTGACGACGGCATATTCTTTGTCATTTTAAAAATAAAAATGATATTCAATTAATAAAATGAAAAAACATTAAGTCAAAATATTAAATTAATTATTTGTTTAGTGTATGGTGTTTAATATTTGGAAAATAAAATTAAAGAGTTAATCATAAAGATATTTCAAAATCTAAATATATTTAGGGTGTAAATTTTTTAATATTTTCGAAATTAAATAATTATGAATAAAGTTATAAAGTTAAACAGTTGACGTTATTTGTATTTATTTATTTCTAAAATATTTCAAAATCTAGAATTACATATAGATGACTTAACTCCATGTCACACAATGTCAAATCATCTCTTAGTTTCAAATATTAATTTACAATCATATAAAATTTTTATTTCTAAAATATTTCAAAATCTAGAATGACATATAGATGACTTAACTCCATGTCACACGGTGTCAAAATCATCTTGTAGTTTCAAATATTAGAGAACACTGCCACTACTATTCAACAAAAATGAGGTGTTTGTTCATGGTAGAGCAATTTTATCAATGACAATGAAATATAATGAGATTGGTTATTTATCTTTAACTTATAAAGTTAATCATAATTAAAAAAAATTATTAGTGATATGTACATTAATTGATTTGTATATTAATTTGTGTATGATTCAAAATTTTATAACAAAACGTAAGTGAAAATTACCTATAATAAATTATTTCTAGAAAATTCTATTCTCTAGCCAGTCTTATGGCGGGTTTCAGTGGATCTAGTTGCTTTACCACTTAGTAAGGTAAGTGCAGGTTTTTCCTGGGCACTAATCATTAAAATGAATAATAACATAAATTACGATTATGAATGTTGAAAATGGTTATGTTACAAATTATTCACAAATTATTAAAATAAATTATGATGGGGAATGGTGGAGATGTAAAGTATAATTTATGAATGTTGAACTTTAAATGTTTTGTTTTTTTTGTTAATTTGGTAATTTTAGTAAATTTGTGAATTTCAGTTTTTTAAAATATGTTTTTGAATGTATAAATAAGTTTAGTACAATACAAATTTTGCAGATTACATAATTGAAACTTTTTATTCAAAAAATCACGACTTAATTTGACTAAAACATAAATGCAAAATGCAAATTTGAAACAAAATTGATTAAAAACAAAAAAACAAAATTTTCAAATATTTTGACTAATTTTTTTCCACTAAAAATTTCAACTTCTTAATATTCTCTTATATATATATATATATAACCATCCTTTTCATGAATATGATATCCAATACACGTTTTACATATAAAAATGTATTTTCAAAATTACCATACATAATATTAAATTTATACATTTTAGTCCATTACATCATCGATAGAAATACTTAAAAAATACTCTAATAAAATTTATTTTCTTCCCAAAAAACAAAACAAAAACAACAACAATAACTAAACTAAACTTTCACGGGGAGCATTCACATCATTCAGCGTTTCAACTTCACCATGCTGTAGATGCAGCTCTTGCGTGGGAATTTTCCCACAGATTTTCGAGAGTTAAACTATTTCTATTTGCATCGTATTTTTTTTTAATATTCCAAAATCTAGAATCTCACGCTCAAATTTAAAAAATCCATGTTTGCTTAAAAAAAAACGTAATCCATCGACTATATGTCAGCGACTGGATGGTAATTAGATGTAATGCTCACCTATATGAGGAAAAGCTCAAGGAAATTAGGAGTTGTCTATAATGCGACTTTTTGGAGATTCCGGTGACGGAATCCGGCGGAAGAAATGAGGTTAAATCTTGATTTTTAGCAGTTAAAATGGTTTTTTAACTGCATATTTGGATTCAGCGCCCTGAAAAACCCCTGGGAGCCATTGATTGTGCAGAAACTAGCTATCAAACTTGGGATTCCAATGAATTGCTGCCGGATTTTGACCGGAGAAATCCGCCGGAAAGACTTTCAAAAAATCGCGTTATAGACTACTGCAGGAAATTATAAGCCGGGCTGACGACCATTTCAATACTGGGTGCTACTTTGGAACAATAACAAAGTCATTCCTCATTGCATTGATCTCGAGGCATGCAAAGATGATTCTAAGTGAATCACGGGCCCAATGCAAGCTCTTAAACCAGAGAATGGGCATTTCTCTAGAATAAGATGCGTTAAATATAACTATGGCAAAGAACATGAAAGATAAATTTAAAATATTTTATTATTTATAATGATGATAGATATTTATAATATATTGGAGCGATTTTTGGTTTTATATTTTAAGTGGTTTATTGGACTCTTTTTCACTATTCAACTTCCATACCAACCCTTAGAGGATTAGGTGTTCAACATTCCCCCCTCAATCTGAAGGGGTATGTATGAGTCTAAGAAGAGAATTGTAATACAAAATGTGCAAAAATGCATGGCTGCATTAGGTTGAATGTGCTATCTAGAATGTTGGCATAAAGTGGTGGTTTAAGGATGACCACCAGCATTGAAATGCTTAGTGCAGTTTCCAGAACTCTTTCAAGTCTAGCAAGAAGCTGAAATCTTATGCTAGAGGAAGTGTCCTTAATGCTTTGGAAAGGGAGACCTTCAACTTGCAAAATGGAGGTTTACAACCTGCAATGGTTTAAGGATGATCACCAACTCTGGAATACTTAATGCAGTTCCTTGAACTCTTCCAAAATTGGCAAAAAGTTGAAGCCTTTTACTAGAGGAAGTGTTCCCAATTATTTGAAAATGAAGAAGTTCAACCTAAAAAGGGAGGTCTCAACCCCACATAGATGGTTGAAGGCTAACCATCAACCAAAGGCATGCTCAGGGGCATTTATGTATCTGGCTACAACTCTGAATCTAGTATGGCGGGTTGTGGCTTAAGCTCGCTTGATGTGGCTTTGAAGCTTGTAGATGGCCATCACTTCCCCCTGTGTAAAATACAAGGTGAGAAGATGGAGAAAAATAAAATGCAAGACCTTTTAATATTCTAGAAGAAATTCTGACATATGATTGAAATATCTTCTTAGCTCTTGAAGTCCACTGCCAAGAAGCGATCCATCCAAGATGAAACTTTGTTTTTGCATGAGGTTTGTTTTTGAAGCATCTATGTGAAGAATGAGTACGCTGACCACAACGCTTGCACGGATGAAGATCAAAACAATGATCTTTCATATGGCCAACTCGGTCATAGTGTTGGCATTTAACAACTTTTGGGTGCGAATGTGGAGGACCAGAATTTGAAACATGTGAAAGTGAATTATCATAAACAAATTCAGCACTTTGAAACTGGATGGGCTTTGAGTAATCTGGAATATGAAAGGATGCCTCCTTATCATATCCAAGACCTGTTATGTGCTTGTTATGGATAAGCTCTTCCCAAGTTCTGATGATGGGCTTAGGAAATGCAGATTGAACTTTTGCATCTGCATGCAAATTTGCTCTTTCATTGGGAACAGAATCTAAATGAACTTCAACTTTATATTTTTGTTGTTGATGGGAGTCTATCTCAATGTTTTGAATAGAAAGAGGTTTAAAATGATGACTCCACTGTTGTAATTCTTCTTGCTAAAGTTGGGATTCAAGCTGCAAAAATTCTATCTTCTCTTGTGCATTTTGTATAATTTTTGAATGTCTATAATAATGTGTTTACTTATTTTGACTCTGTGCTATCAGCAATGGATATGATTAGATTTCTTAATAACTCTAATATTCTTTCAAACTTAGCCATTCTTCTTAACAATAGATTTCAACATAGCATACGTGCAATATATTTCAAACTCTCAACACACATTCCCATGTTGCATATAAACGAATGCACAGAAAATAATATACCCACAGAGACTGAACTACACATGGAGCTCCACATAACTTACAAAATTCAACGGGTGAATGTCCAACGCCTATATCAGGGTGTTCGAATTTTTGTTCTTCATACACTAAAATACCAAAAAAATAAAACTGAGGTGCTTTAATTACTTCCAAACCCTCTTGTCGAGTCAGGTTACGTGTTGGCCTTTTTTTCCATTGTATTCAATTATTATTGGTCAGCACTGACAAATATATTTAAGTTTTTGTAAATAAGAATTGACCAGAATGCACAGCCTCTCCATTCCAACAATGATTTATGCTCTCATAAATAGCTTCAATAGAAGGAAATTTCTCCCAACATGACATAAATGGATATTATGTGAAGAATTACTTCCTTGATGTATAACATATGCGACGAACTTGATCACAAAGTCATGTGAATAAAATCCTTAGCGCTTGGAATTTCAACCGTTGCAATATTTGTGATTGGAGGGAAATACTGACATTTCCTCCACAGCTCCATGTTCGATTCTTCTTTCACATGTTCGAACACTGGACGTAGAAGAGTAGGTATTAAGCGACCATGGTGAAAGAGGAAGCAACATCCATCTTACAATTTTGTGAGCACGGCTATGCAATAACGCTAGGTTGGATCCAAAGCATTGATTAAATGGATCAAATTTTGAAAATGAGTTTCAAGCTAGTGTTTTGGAATTGACTCGAGAATTTCAGGCGATATCTACAGAACTTCTTGCAGAAAGA
Source organism: Pinus taeda (assembly GCA_000404065.3). Lineage (NCBI taxonomy): Eukaryota > Viridiplantae > Streptophyta > Pinopsida > Pinales > Pinaceae > Pinus > Pinus taeda. The sequence continues at coordinate 100,987 of APFE031519356.1, read as the reverse complement.
AGGGCATGGCACTTGGAAAAAGATGAACTTCTATCTCGAATTGCAGCAGAAAGAAAGGAGAGGGAAGAGATGTTTGATCAGAACGAAAGGGTTACAGTTCAATGGAGATCGGAAAATGAAAAATTGGAAGATCAACTGTCATCACTTGCAACTGTGAAAAAACTCCTTCAGGAAGAAAACAACTCGTTAAAGACTGAATTGGAGAACAGAACATTTGCTTCAGAAGAAATACAGCAAAGCCTGGAGTATAAAAAAATAAGAGAGCTGGAAACAACCTTGGATTCTGTGCAGAAGAATCTTCATTCCTTTAGGGCATGCGCAATGGAGAAAGAGAGAACTATTGTTGAGTTACAGCATAAACTCTCGGAGATTGAAGAGGAAAAACTCTTATTATTGAATGATCTAAACAAACAAAAAATGGTGTCAGAAAAATTCACCCCTAGAATAAGAGGGTGTCAGAGTAGTTTGGAATCTGTCAACATGGAACTTAAATCAGAAGATAATAGTTCCATGTTGACAGATTCCAAACTACTCTGACACCTTCTTATTCTAGGGGTGAATTTTTCTGACACCATTTTTTGTTTGTTTAGATCATTCAATAATAAGAGTTTTTCCTCTTCAATCTCCTAGAGTTTATGTTGTAACTCAACAATAGTTCTCTCTTTCTCCATTGCGCATGCCCTAAAGGAATGAAGATCCTTCTGCACAGAATCCAAGGTTGTTTCCAACTCTCTTATTTTTTTATACTCCAGGCTTTGTTGTATTTCTTCTAAAGCAAATGTTCTGTTCTCCAATTCAGTCTTTAACGAGTTGTTTTCTTCCTGAAGGAGTTTTTTCACAGTTGCAAGTGATGACAGATGATCTTCCAATTTTTCATTTTCCGATCTCCATTGAACTGTAACCCTTTCGTTCTGATCAAACATCTCTTCCCTCTCCTTTCTTTCTGCTGCAATTCGAGATAGAAGTTCATCTTTTTCCAAGTGCCATGCCCTTCTTTCTGCAAGAAGTTCTGTAGATATCGCCTGAAATTCTCGATTCAATTCCAAAACACTAGCTTGAAACTCATTTTCAAAATTCAATCTCAGTCTCAGTCTCAGTCTCAGTCTTCAGGGGCTGGAAACTCAGTCTCTTGCTGCTATTCTAAAAGCCACTGAATGGATACTCAACCAATGGTCTGAGGGCCAGAAAGTGCAACCCGTGACATCTACAAATGCATCCTGGGTACAACACCAAGCACGAGTAGATCGATTGTTTCAAGGGAGTTCCCATAAACCTTCTTCCCAAGATGAGATTGTGAATGTTTTGAAAGATTATTTCTACTGGTACCGAAGAATGTGATCACCTGGATAGTGAAAACAATATTGAACTGAGAATGAAGAGCATTTGTGAAGATCAGTCCAGAGGAGCTGCACAATTGTACGTAGAAGAGAAAGCAGGGCCGCCAAACTTAGGCGGAGATTGTTTAGGATCTGTTAATGCAATGAATTCCATCCCGTCTTTGTTGCCTTCAAGAGAATCTCCTGATGCATAACCTTTGCTCAAAAGGCAGAAATGAGAACCTCGAGATTCTTTAACCCATACAAAACTCAACATTTCTTTTAAATTTCCTCAACAGAGTTCACAAGAGGTAGTTGCAGGCTCGAGTGCTCGCTCAAGCGCTGCTCCCTTCAATGACACTCGCATAGACTTCTAAATGCAGAATTATTACACCTTCAATCTTGATTCTAGCGCTCAAAAATTTGTAGAGATTCCATGGACAGGAAATTAATTCAAGGAGGAGATACCAGCGCTCAACCAGGAGGCGTTTAGTCTGCTAGGGATGCAGAACTAGCAACCTAACGTTCACAAAGCAGAGCAGTCCGATTGTTTTAGATGGGAAATTAACGCGACAGAGACAACATCATAAACTTTAACTATGACAGTAAGAGCACAAATAGAAATCGGCTCGTATAAAGCGAAGAGGTGGCAGAAAAGTATTTTAAGAACTGTACATCGCAAGGATGTTACACCTTTTAATTGAGTGAGGATGGATAGCGCTGATAAGTTCTGAGCACCAAGTTCAATTAAATTTATATGTTGTCATTTCAGAGTTGCAGGCACCACCGAGTAACGAAGACCACAAAGCTAGTGGTTGGGCAAGGCCACAAGAACAATGGCTTAAATTGGAGCAGGGTCAGCGATAGCTTACTCTGATACCATGTTAAATATCACTATAACCAAGACAGATAAACCTTGAATAAACCAAGACATGTTAAATATCACTATAACCAAGACAGATAAATCTTGAATAAACCAAGACAGATAAACCTTGAATACCTTATTATTGACAATAATACAAATTTATAATACATTGGAGTGTCTCTTGGTTTCATATTCCAACTGGCCTCTTGGACTCCTTTTGACTGTTCAGCTTCCACACCAACTCTTAGAGGATTAAGTGTCCAACAAGACGAATCATTTGCAATTGGTAGATGAAATGTTGATCTTTTGTGTGGGAAATTTGGCACAAGCAAAGAAGGCCAACAATGATGAGCTTTGTAATGGAGCAACTGAGGATAGCATGGAGCAATATCATACTTCTCTGCAACACACAAAGAGTAACCATGACTTAGTTGATGGTCAGGATGTAGCATCCTCTCAGTGCGAGCTTCAGTTTAGAATATATATTTATAGTTCATGAGTAAACTGTGTCAACTCTTTTTGGAGATTTTGGACATTAGAAGAAGAATTTTTGGCTTATGATGTACAAGGTTCTAGACTTCAAACCAAAGTTTTTTAATCCAATGAATAGTCATTTCCTTTAAAATAAAATTAATAATTTAAAATAAAATTGTAATTTAGTTTATGTTTATGACTTTTATAATTTTGGTAATGAGATGCAATATATTATTTTATTTTTTATAATTAATAACAATAACAATAATTTAAATCTTTGATTAAAAGTAACTTTAAAAAAAAAAAGTTTAAAACTTAGGGAAAGAGTTAAGGAAACCCTATCCACCTCCCTCATGGTTTTAGGTTCTAGAGTACCCGACCCTTCATCTAATCCAACTAATCTTGACATTGACGCTTTCAATTCACTGGTAGTTGGTGGTTCAAAGTTCCAATGCTCCAAGTTGGCCCCGATTTGTGAAGAAATTGGATGATATCTTGAAAATTGTAGTTCATGCCAACCAATTCCTCGCAATGGCTTTTAAGCTAGCGGAGAGAGGCTTGATTGAAAAATTTATGGGCTTATGACGCTCTCTGCACTCTTTGAATCTCTAGTTGGATAAAAATTGGAGACCCGTGATTGAAGAACAAATTTTTGTTTCCTTCTATGGGAGGGGTTTTTCTCTTTCCTCTTTGAAAAGAAAGCAGATCGAGCTCTAATTTTCTAAGTGAGCCATATTTTATGGGGACTCGGGGTTTGTATCTAAATATATGGAGTGTATATTTCAACTCAAAACATGATGTTTCATCAACTCTTCATTTTTGGTTAAATTGCCATATTTTCCCTTTCACTGTTGAAATGAGAACACCTTTAGGAACAATGAAAATGCTATGGACCACTATATCTATTGAACAAACCTGCAAGAAGGCATGCAATCTTATTCCAGGATTTTTGTAGAAGTGGATCTTAATAAGAAACTGCAAAAGACAATAAATCTCCAAGATGCACAAAATTAGAAGAAATCCAGAAAAATAGTGAGGAAGGAGAACAATGGTAGCAACCAAGAAGAAGAAAGGGTGCCCCTCAACAAAATATAGCCATAAGGACACATTAAGAAAATGCATTGGGACCTAGAGGCCCTCTATCTCCAAATAAATCAACAACCAATATTGAAGAATTCCCATTTAACAAGAAAATATGTTTAGTAGAGAACAAATTTGTTGCCTTCAATCACACAAATGAAGAAGGGGAAATCCTCAATCCATTTCACCTAGAGATCCAACTAGTGAAGTCCCAACACATAAGTTTTGAGAGTCAAAATGACATGCCTCCCCTTAAAGATGTTCCAACTCAAGAAAATACAACAAATGGAGTAAAAAGTACATGTTCCCACTCACATGTTCCAAATAATAAGAATTTGAACTACATTACACCATGCTTACTCCCAGTATGGGTTGAGGTCTATAGCCAATACAGGACTTTACCACTCTTAGGAACCAACAAAATTTCAACACCTATAGGGCTCACACAGCCTACAATCCCACAGTCTTCAACCCACATCACACCATTGCGATGGGAAACACCACCATTTCCTTACATTGCAGACACCATGCACTCTTCTTGTGAACAAGCTAGACATGCCACCATCAAATCAATAAAATTAAATCTACACTCAAAGCTACATTCTCCTCCACTGAATAGGCTCTACACTCATGCTCTACGGTGAAGATAAATCATTGGTCTTCGACTTCCCTACAATGATTTTGAATTATAACTCAATGTTGTATCTCTTTGGCGAATCAAAACTTGATTCATGGAAAGGTGTGCCAAGCCCTTGTCTCTTTCTTCTATAATGTTTCACTCCAATGATGAAAACACCAGTGGCTATGTTTGCAACACCAAAATCACTCCAATACGTTGCTTCTTAGAATTAGTGCTCAACAAAACATACAAGAGGTTACTCACCACCACTTCACAATCCCATGCCCTAGCTTTGATACCAAAATATAAATAGTGGAAGAAAAAATGGTTGGAAGACTTAGTTTCAGCTCTTAAGTAATATAACACTCACATTGGAGACTACTCATGTTCAGATATACATTCACCACATTAGCAATCAAGGACATTTATAGATTTACAATATACTTGAACACAATCCTAGAATATAGGATCTAGAAACTAATGAAGGGTACGCCAGACAATCAGTCCTAACAAAATATAATAATATCTAATAATAGTTAATTATGGAATTCTCCATTATTATGAAAGGATTGCATGATGTGAGTTGAGATAGAGACAAGATTTTTCTAACAAATTTAAGGGGGTAAATTTAAAAAATAAAATAAACTTCAATACTAATGTGTAGATTTCAAAATGGTTAGTGCCTGTCAAATAATTATGATAAGATTAATGCTTTTTGCTCTAAATATGATAATTATGTTGACATATTGGTTTTTTTAAGAAACTTTCTTTGTGCATATTTGTTGGGTCAAAACAATCATATTCGTTAATAAACAATTTTGCGATAGTTGTATCTCACAACACTAAATTTGTTGTCTCTGATCCATCCATGTTCCTTAGTTTGCTAGGCCTCTCAAAAAACTTCACACCTACAATCCATTAATGCAAAAAATTGTTAATGCAAATTATTTGTTCTCAATAATACTAAATGAAATATTACGAACCATCTGTAAGCTCAATGTTGGCTATGCCGAGAAATTCATCGTTTGTATTGGTGAACAAAATTACTTTTCCGACCTAAATCTTGTTTTAAACACTTTCATCACCATTAAATAATCACATAGTCAAAATATATAGTCACATGAAATGATGATTCTATTTATATTTTTTGGGCCATAGTTATTGCAAATTTTAGTATTTTGGAGATTTTATGGACAAGAGTGGAGTCACTTCACTCTATCAATCAATTTTCCAAAATTTGGAGTCAAGTTCAATAATTTCAATTCAATATATTCAATGGTAAAAAACTATGAAAATGAACTTCCTAAATTTTTTGATATTGCATAGTGATGTGTTACGTTGGTAACCTTCTAGATGTGAAACTTTTCCTTTCCATGGTTGACAAATTCTTGTTGTTGTTGGAGTTAAGATGTTCTTTCACTTCCTTTGCACTAGTTTTTTCATTTTCCCTTTTTATTTCAAACTTGAGATCAACAAATTTCTGAGTTTTGTTATGTGCCTGTAATGAACGTTTTGGTGTCTTTAATTGATATTTATCTTCAATTGAGAGAAGGAATATCTATCATAGTATTTCCTCCATATCATATTTGTATCTTCCATTGAGAGAAGGAAAGCATATTAAAGATAATATTTTCCTCCATAACATTCTCATATCGATGATGAACCTCCTTAGTAGGTTCGAAATGTGGATAATCCAAAAATATCATGCCATGGATTTGAATGCAAATCAACATATCCCTTTAGGATCTTCAAATGTTGCATAAGTAATATCATGAATCCTTGGTTAGTATATGCAATGCCTCACCTTATCATGTTGTTGCAGTGACTAAATTTGTTGTGGATCTATACTTGGAGGAATTTTTCAACTATAGTCTTTCCCTCTTCAATATTCATTCAAACAATTTGAAAGAAATCATGGCGACCCAACCACAATGGTTGGAAAAGTTTTATGGTTCTCATTGTAAAAAATTGTGGGATATGTAAAGAACACATTTTTGCAAGGTGATTTACATGAGGAAATTTATATGAAGCACCCTCCTAGTTTTGTGCACAATTCTTCTATTGTTTGAAAGCTTTAATATTCATTGTATGGTCTCAAGCAAGCTCCATGAGGTTGGTATGACAAGATGGACAATTTTATGATTACTTCAAGGCTAAAAAATTACCATTTTGATCCTATAGTTTACATCTAATGGTGTGGCATTAATATTTTGATTCTAGTTATGTATGTAGCTAATTTAATTCTCATAGGGAGTTATTCACCTATGGTTGGTAGTGCTTAAGAAGCATTGATGGGATAGTTTGATATGATGGAATCAAGGCTTCTTCATGATTTTCTTGGTTTTTTTATTCCTCAAACTTTACAAGGGATCTCCACATTTTAGTAGAAGTATGCACTTTATTTACTTCAATTCTTTTGCATGGCAAACCATAAGCCTAGGACTACAAGTGTTATCCCTTTTGTTAGTTTCTGTACATCACACATTAATCCTTCAGTGTATTAATAAATAGCTGGGAGTTTATTATATCTTACGCATATATGTCTTAACATATACTTTGCATTAGGTCTTAACTCTTATTTCCCTTAAGATCTTAATGAGAGACCCTCGAAGGCCACAAAGCACATTTTGAGGTACATTCAAGGTACTACCAATTTTGGCATTTAGAGCACCTCTGGTACTTCTCAACTTGTAGGCATCATTGATTCTAATTGGGCTAGTTCAATTAATAATTGGAAATCTATATCCAATTTATATATCACCTTGGCTTTGTTCCTATTGCCTGCTCTTGCAAGAAACAATCAACAATTGTGTTATTTTCTACAAAAGTTGAGTGCCATGTTGCAGTATTTACTAGCTAAGAAGTTCTTTAACTTTGATAGCTAATGTTAGAGATTAGCATTCAATAAGATCATCCTCCCACCTTTTGTTTTGATAGTCAAAGTGCCATCCACATTTTTTTAACATAGCAGAGTATCAATGGAGAAAACACATTAAGTTCCACATGCACTTCATTTAACAACTCATCAAATATAATGTTCTCAACTTGGAGTATTTGCTTATAAAAAGAGCAAGTTGCAGACATCTTCACGAAAACTTTGGTATCACTTAATTGTTTAGTTACGGTTGATGCTTGGGGTGAAAGACGTTGTTCCTTGGGTCACTTAAAGTCCTCACTTCATTTTTTATTGTTTTTCTCTAGTTTAGGGAGGAGTTTTTCTTCTTTTCTTTGCTTATGAGAATTTCTAGTTGGGTACCTTAGTAGGCTTAGCCACCAAAACCCGTTTGTATCTTCTTTGTTTACTCCTTACATTTTTCTTAAGGAGGAGTGGTAGTTTTATTGCTAGATATTTGTTATTTTTCAATGTGTCCAACTAGTTGTAAACTTACATAGGAACCTGATAGCTATCTTTTTACAAAATATTGGGCGTCTTCCATTAATATATATAAGAGATACACTCATGTGTTTTCTTCGCAAAGAATTAATAAATTATTATACGTTTTATCTTATAAAAGGTTTTTGATATTTTGTAGTAATTTTCCCTTCCATAGGAGGGGTAACAATATTGAGAAAAAAAATAAAAAACATAGGTTTGTTTTTAAATTAGCCAAACCCTATATAAACATGCTTTAGAATTTTTGCCCAATTCTTATATAATTTATGGTTGGAAATAAGTTTTTATTACTTCAAATCAGCTTACTTATATATTAAAAACAAAAAAATGGGTTTGTGTACTATAATTAGAAGTGTATTCCATTTGACGAATTGACTATAAGGATGAGTACTATAATTACACGTGTATTCTTGAAAACAATTTGATGAATTGATTTTAGTGAAGAGAATGTGAAAAATGATTAAGAAAAATCAAGTAGTTGTATTGGTTTTTAAGTTATGTAATAATTTAAAAAATAAAGTGCATTCATTTTCGCGCAATGATATAATCAAAAAAATAGGGTGATTCAAGGAATTAATTGAAGAAATAATACCAAGGAAATTTGTATGGTGCATTTATCTTTATAGCATGGAAATTATGAGATAAAAAACAATAACCTATAAACCAATTTAAAATATATATTATGATGTTGCTAAAGTGATTTAAAATGATAAGTTCAAGTTCACAATTTTTTTTGTTAGTGTGATTCGTTTCTTAGTGTTTGCACATTAAAATGGTGTTGTATAAGTATCTTAAGTTTTGGAGTTTTTGGAATCAGATTAAACAATTATTTGTTAGATGGTGGGTTTTTGTGATGGGTCAACCCACGTGATCTCAACGCTCCATCTGTTGACGTGTATTACACGGTGGCAAGGGTTATGATGTGTTTATTTATTGTTTAATTATATGGTGCAATTTGCGGAATCGGTACTTTGGATTTGTTTTAATGAGGGGAGGTACTTCCACCTCGCCTCCGCTTGACAGCTGTGTGTCTCGGGAACTTCACTAGGGTTGAAGGTTTTCTTTTGGTTCTCGACCCTTCGCGCTCATTTCACTTTTGTCTGTCCCGGTTATTGTATTACTTCGCCGCTCTGCAAATGAGTGACCTCTGTTGTTGTCTGTGGGTTTTCTGGATGGTTCGGCCCACTGGTTCGATACCCTGCTACTATTTCAACAATGTTGTTGGTTTATGTTCGGCCCTTCTTGTTTCAATGGCGTTTGCTCAGTTTGATGGTAAGTTTCGAAATAATTTTATGCAGCTAGGGTCTCAGTAGTTGTTCTCAGCTCGTCTTCAGTTATTTTCTTCGAAACTCTTGTTGGTCTCTGTGTCTGAGCGATTTTATGGGTGCCTGTGTATGGTTGGGGTTTGTCTCCTCGCTGTCTGCTAATGTATGGGTTTGTCTCCTTGCTATTTGCTAATGTATTCCGCTCGATATGTTCGTGCTCTTCTGCAACGATTTTCTTGGTGGCTCTGCTCCTGGTGGTCTGGTGACAGCGCTTTCAGTTGACGATTCCGCAAACCATGCTGGTAAGTCTGTGCTCTATGCCAGAATCATTTATTCGCTTCTCCTTCTGTTATTTATGTCTCGGCTCCTTCGTGGGCAAGTATTCCTTCTGGTTCGATTGGAGGTGTTGGCGCCGTGTACAGGTAAACCCAACTTCGTCTCTGGTTCTGTGTTCTAGTTCTGTTATGATATGTATACGTAAGTATGTATGCCGACCTATCTAACTCTTCTTTTCGTTACCTTGCAGGGAGGATTGTGCACAGTGGCCTTCCTCAAATCCTCGACGGTCTGCAAGTTTCGGGTACTTCTTTCCCTTGTTGTTTGGTAGTTGCTAGTCCTGGGTTTCTCGGACCCTCGAGGTCGGCTTGTGTGCAGACCTAGGTTGTAGGGTTCTGAGTCTGTTTTTCGCTGTCTTCGTTTTATGTTTCGATGCCGAACCTTGGTGTAAAATTGTATTTCATCCACTGTAGGTTTTCTTTGCTGTGCTTGTAGCTTGAGTCGCTCGGTCGTTTTGGACAGTATATGATGGAACTTATACAGGGCTTTTTCTATATGTAAAATATATTTTTCTAGCAATGTATCGTGATTACGTGGAATGTTAATTGCATGAATGATAATGACTGTGCATTATATAACATACCTGGGGTTCGGGCATGTGTATCTGTTGTGGAATTTCCGCCAATATATTATCGTTTCCTTTTGCGCAACGCCTGTAGCGTGCTCTGCTTGACAACCTAGTTTGAAAAAAAAAATCGTATCTGCACTATCACACAATTCGAACACAGTATATTTATATTTGAATGCTCAGAATGTCTTAATCCTTTATTCTCTCTGCTTCTTGTTTAATCTCACGAAGTCGGAACCCTCTCAATGGGTCATTCCGCTCTTTTTATAGTTCTGTTTACAAAGGTAGTTCTTATTACATAACTGTTGTTGGTTATTCGTTTCTACAGTTGGCTGTTAACTGACATATTCGGTTTCTATTTTGCAAGAATAAAACTATTTCCTAATTTGTTACTGTTTCTAATTAAAAGTAAACTATCACATTATTGTTTTTCTCTGCTTCTGGTAATTAAAGAAAACATTACATAAGTAAATAAAAACAATAGTAAAAGAAAAAAAATAACCAAGGCAGTGTTACTGCCCATCCATCAACCCATGTTCCCAGTCCTCTTTGGAAACTTTGTCTGCCTTCTCTCTGTCTCTACCCTGTTGACCAGATGCTCCTGCATCAGGCTTTCGGGGTAAAAGAGAACTCATGGCTCCGTTCCATGAGCTCCTCCACTGAGTAACCAGCCTTCTGAATCTGCGCCGCGTCGAGCCACGAGTTGTCCTCCATTGGACGGCCTTTCCACTTGACGAGGTAACGCAGATACTCCTTTCTGCGCGTTCTTTTGGCTACCTGGGTGCTGAGGATCCCTTCAATTTCATGGGTCCGGGCTGAAGGTAACTGTTTCTTCCAAGGACTGTTCTCTAACTAGGTGTCCCGTTCTGGCTGTACCGTACTACCATCTTCCGCCTGGGCATGATATGGAAACAGGTCTGCCACGTTAAATATAGGTGAAATGCCTATGTCCGGTGGCAGCTGAATTTCATACGCATTTGTTGAAAACTTTCGCAGAATCTTGCATGGACCGATTTTCTTGTATTTTAACTTGTTGTAGGTGCCCTTAGGAAACCGTTCCCAGCGCAGGTGCGCAAGTACTTCGTCTCCAACATCAAAATGTACTTCTCGTCACTTTGTGTCTGCGTGCTGTTTGTATTTCTGCGTACTGTCCTGCAATCTCAATTTAACCTTCTCATGAAGTTCACTCATGGCTTCAGCAAAATCCTCCCCATCTGCACTTCTCCGTTCTAGCTGTCCCAAATCTCGTAGTTCATGTACCCCTCGAGGATGCATTCCATACAAAATCTGAAATGGGCTAAATCCGGTGCTCCGATTGGGCGAATCGTTATATGCGAATTCTGCCTGGGCAAGAGATCGATCCCATAGTCGTGAATTTTCTCTTGTCAAACTTCGTAATAAATTGCCCAAACTCCCGTTCACCACCTTTGTCTGTCCATCAGTCTGCGGGTGATACGCAGAACTGAAGTTTAATTGCGTGCCCAACTTTTTCCACAGGGTGCGCCAAAAATGTCCTGTGAATTTCACATCCCTGTCTGAAACAATAGTCCTAGGTAAGCCATGTAATCTAACAACTTCCGTGAAAAACAGGTGTGCCACATTCGTGGCGTCACTAGTTTTCCGGCAAGGAATAAAATGAGCCATTTTTGAGAACCTGTCTACCACTACCATCACTGAATCATATCCCCGCTGCGTTCTAGGTAATCCTAGGACAAAATCAATGCTGACTGAATCCCACGGTCTACTTGGAACTGGTAGGGGTGTGTATAATCCAATATTCTAGCTGTGTCCTTTCGCCAGTTGGTAGACTTTGCATCTGGTTACATATCTCTGTACATCCCGGTTCATTTTTGGCCAGTAATAAAAATGTATTAGCTGTTCCAACGTTTTATCGACGCCAAAATGTCCTGCTAATCCGCCACTGTGTTTCTCTTTTACTAAATTTTCCCTCATCGAACAATCTGGAATACATAGTTGTCCACCTCGAAATAATAATCCTTCCTGTAAATTGAAATCTAGCCATGGGCTTGTATTCCTTAAGACAGGATTTTGGCATGCTTCAAAAGCTTCCTTGAAATCCGCGTCCATCTGGTACAAATCCTTCAAATACTCAAATCCCATTACCTGTATGCCACTTTCCTGTAAGAGCAAGGCTCTTCTGCTTAAAGCATCCGCCACTTTGTTGGCTTGCCCACTTATGTGTTTTAACACAAAAGTAAAGCTCTGTAAGTATTCTACCCACTTGGCATGCTTATGGTTCAGTTTGTGCTGCTACGTTACATATTGTAATGCTGAATTCTCAGAGAACAAGACGAACTCGTTGCCTAGTAGGTAGTGTCTCCAATGTTTTAAAGCTTGGACTACTGCATAGAACTCTTTATCATATGACGAATACTTCTACCGACTCTCATTTATTTTTTCACTAAAAAACGCCACTGGTCTATCCTCCTGACTGAGCACAGCGCCAATAGCTGTTCCGCTTGCATCACAACGAGCCTGAAAAGGTTTACTAAAATCGGGCAGTCTCAAGATCGGCCTCTCCGTTATTTTCCGCTTAAGAAGTTGGAAACTGTCTTCCGCCGCCTTGGTCCAACAAAAAGGTTGGCTGGCCTTTTTGATGGTCTCTAGCATTGGTGCGCAGATCTCACTGAAATTCTTAATGAATTTTCGATAAAAACTTGCTAAACCGTGAAAGCTACGTACCTCAAACAAACTCTTAGGTGACAGCCAACTTATGATTGCTGAAATCTTTTCTGGATCCATCTTTAACTCGTTCTCCGCAACTACAAATCCCATATATATCAGCTCCTTCTGCAAGAAAGTGCACTTCTTCAAACTTATCAGCAGCTTGTTCTGCTGCAGCTTTTCGAATACCCTTCGAATATGCTGAAGGTGTTCTCTTTTCGTCCTGCTGAAAATTAAAATATCATCCAGATAGACTATCACAAATTTTCCAATAAATTCCTTTAACATTTCATTCATCAGTCTCATAAAAGTACTCGAAGCGTTACTCAACCCAAATGGCATGACCAGCCATTCGTACAGTCCTTCATTGGTCTTGAAGGCTGTTTTCCATTCGTCTCCCTCTCTAATCCTGATCTGATGGTACCCACTCTTCAGATCTATTTTCGTAAAATAAGCTGCCCCACTAAGACAGTCCATCATGTCGTCCGTTCTAGGCAAGGGAAACCTGTATCGAATCGTGGTTTTGTTTATAGCCCGCGAATCGGTACACATTCGCCATTCTCCACCTTTCTTGGTTGTTAGTACTGTTGGTACTGCACAGGGGCTCAGGCTTTCTCTGATTAGTCCCTTATCCAACAACTCCTGTACTTGTTTGCGTACTTCTTCATTGTCCTTCGGACTCATTCTGTACGTTGCCTTATTTGGCAAGCTTGATCCTGGTATAAAATCAATGTGATGGGTGATACTCCTTTTAGGAGGCAATTTATCAGGCAACTCATCAGCCGCAATCTCTTGGAATTCTTCCAATAGCTCCTGTATTTCCTTAGGCAATTCTGATTTTTCCAAGTTCAGTAACATTGGTTTCATCCTCCTCACAACTGCAAAGTTAACTTCATTTTCCTCTACCTGTTTCACAAACTGTTTTCCTCCAATTAACAGTGCCTTTGTTCTGCTTGATTCCGCTGTATCTTCCTCTTTGATGGGTACAAGTGTGTGTTTAACCCCATCCTTCGTAAATTTATAGCAATTGGTCTTTCCATCGTGTGTCACCTTCCGATCATACTGCCATGGTCTTCCAAGCAGTATATGGCACACGTCCATTGGCATAATATCACAGACCACTGTGTCATGGTACTTGCCAATGTGAAACTCTACCTCGCATTGTTCATCAACTAACAGATGGTGGCCTTTCTGTAGCCATGACACCTTGTAAGGTGTGGGGTGCTTCAGCCTTTTCAACCCTAGTTTTTCCACCATCTCAGTGGCAACCAAGTTATCCATACTCCCGCTATCTATTATCACTTTGCAGCATTTTCCATGCGATTTACAGACTGTCCGGAATAGTGCTTTTCGCTGTGTTGGTTCAGCCACCTCCTTGGTTGGTTTTAGCAGCACTTTATTTAAAATCAACGCTTCTCCCGTTTCCGCCATGTCTTCCACCTCCCGTGGTTGTGCTTCAGCTTCTTCAGGCTGTATCATAAATGTTCCCCTCTGACCTGTCTGTTCAACTTCTGGACATTCAAAGGATCGGTGCCCCCATTTATGGCACCTGTAGCACTGGACATTAGTCCCTCTTCCGCGGCCATTCCCTCGTCCTCGCTGATATGACCGACCTCCTCTGGTGCTTTCTCCTTTCTCTGTTGTCCCTGAAGTTTTAGAACTGCTGCCTTCTTCGCTGTTCGCAGCGGTCCTTCCTCTACCGTAGGACTGTCCCTGTCCTCTGACATTCCCTCTCCCTCTCCTGTTATTCTGTTTCCGATTGGTTTTCTCTTCAGCCTTCACAACACTCTGAAAGGCTTCTTCAATACTTCGGGGAGAAAGAATACTGATTTCATCCAAGATTTCCATCCTCAAGCCATTTACGTACCTCGCTGTTTTTTCTGGAGTTTCATCCGTATAACCAACACGTAGATTTACTCGGTAAAACTCTTCTATATACTCTTTGACAGTCATACCCTTCTGTCTCAAATTCTGTACTCGACGACATAGTTCAACCTGGTAATCTTTCGGCAGAAATCTGCCTTTCAATTTTGCCACCATTCTCGACCATTTTCGTATTGGCAATTTGTTCAACCTTTTTCTGTCTGCTTGGACATTGTCCCACCACAAGAAGGCATGTCCCTTTAACTTAGTTGTAGCGAACTTGACTCTTTTATCCTCCCTGACTTCCTCATTTTCGAAATATTTATCTAGTTCGCTTATCCAGTCCAACAGGACATCTGCAGACAGACTTCCATCGTAATTAGAAATCTCTGTTTTGGGTTTGCTGCTGGCCAATAAAATTGAACGCAGCAGTCTCAATTCTGGAGCTTCTTCATCTGACCCGTCTGTAGCAGTTACCGCTTCTTCCTCACTGTCATCTCCAAGTTCCGGGTCTCTTCGCCTACCCGCCTCCACTGCTTCCAAACGAGCTGTAAGAACTCTAACCTGCTCTCTCAATCCTTCATCTGCTCCTCGGCGTCCACCTCTCCCACGTCCTCGTCTTGGTGCTTGCACCTC
>APFE031519356.1:6281-64414 GCA_000404065.3 Pinus taeda | reverse complement strand
ATCAATATAATATAATATAATATATTAAGTAAATTCATTCTAATTTAGTTTCTAAACTAGTAGTGGGACAATTATTACTAGATACTATCCACTAATGTATATTGATATATCACCATTATTCACCAAAAACTAGTCACTTGGAATTACTAAGTTGGTGGTCCATAAAGGGACAAGCTTTCACTCTTATCAAATATCTCTGGGTCTTGAGCAGTTAACATGTTTCCCTAGATCACCAAAAGACTAATTATTAGCCAAACAAAATCAATTTTAAGACATACTCCAGACTCTACAAATATAATATATTTATAATAAATATTTTAAAAGAAAACATACATTATTTACTGTTAGCCTCAATCTCACATTAAAAAAAATTCTAAGTCCAAATAATTAAATTAATTAAAATCATGAAAGTTAGGATTTAATCCCACCTTTCTAGATTGAGTTTGTTCCTCATGGTTAGGAGTCAGTTTAGGCTTAGTTGGTTGAGAGATTCTTTCCAACTAGTTAGGATCCTAGATTAGTGCGTTGTTGAGATATTTTCTCAACCAAGTTTTTTCAAGATAGACACACTATCTTGAGACAAATTCCTCATGTATTTATTTGTACTATTATCATTCTTTGTATATTGGATTGATTGGAGCACCGTCCTGGTCGAGCAGATCCTCTCCTTCAGAATAACTGGCAATGACCGTAGGACCTCCACATCCTGGAACATTGTGCCTCCAAATTAGGAGTTTGGCCAGCCTTTTTCAGAGCCAAGATTTATAATTGTTTTAACACCGATGATGTCCAGGTCCCAAGCTACTACATCAGTCGCAATAAGAAAATAAACTAATAATAACACACTCACACTCATAAAATAAATATCAGAAATATAGAAAAACTATACATGGCGGAAAAGGCCTCAGCCTTACAGCATTCCTCACATTCTCATTATTAATCAATCCAATATACAAAGAATGATAATAGTACAAATAAATACATGAGGAATTTGTCTCAAGATAGTGCGTCTATCTTGAACAAACTTGGTTGAGAAAATATCTCAACAACACACTAATCTAGGATCCTAACTAGTTGGAGAGAATCTCTCAACAACGAAGCCTAAACTGACTCCTAACCATGAGGAACAAACTCAATCTAGAAAGGTAGGATTAAAGGAATTTTGTAAGGCTGAGGCCTTTCCGCCAAAAAAAAAGAGAAAAATAAAGGAATGTTGTAAGGCTGAGGCCTTTTCCGCCATGTCTAGTTTTTCTATATTTCTAATATTTATTTTATGAGTGTGAGTGTGTTATTATTAGTTGATTTAGTTTTCTACATGTGGTATCAGAGCCAATATGGACAAGTGTTGTTGTGGAAAGTTTATATAATTACAATGGAATGTTGTGCAAGCTATTGGATTTGACTGTTGTATGTTTTCATAGGAATTGAAACCTGAACTATTGTTGCATGGAATAAGGAGTGCGTAGGAGTTCGATGGAAGCTGCAAATATCTCTTTGTGCCATTACAAGTTTTAGTGTCCAATGTTACATATCACGGAGCTATATGGATCATAGAGAAGCATGGATCTATAATAGATTGTTTGTGTAGATTGGAACATTGATGTTGAATATGTGCGCAACATATTCCAATCAATTTTCAGGACTCTGCAACCTGTAGCACTTGAAAAGAGACACATTCAAGGTCATTCTGGCCACGGTGAAATGCAGCTGCTGTACAAATTAGGAGTATGCTTACATGTAGATGTCATAAGGATGACCAATGGATCTACAAAGCTAGCACACTTTTGTGGAGCAAATCGAATGTCCGTGGTTCTGATGGGATAGTGAAATTTTACAAAATTATCAAACTATTGTATGGAAAAGCATTGAAGAATTTGGATGTCTTTATGGAAGAGATGCTACATGTGGATAACACAGTGCAACTTACGCGTGTAATTAACTTGCAGTGAGTGATCACAACAATGTATATCTGCCACAAATCAATGTGGAATGAAGCCACATGTGTTTGCTACACATAATTGTCAGGAAGATTTTGCAACCGAATCGCTTCAAAAGGTTGACAATGAAGTTGATCCATGGCAGTTTGTTAATATTCAAAGGCGTAGAAGAAATCTACAAGTATAGAATTTGGATTTTGGAGTGCTCTTAGTAGAAATGTCATTATATTTCGCTCGGTGCTCCAAAACCACTGACTAATATTCAGTAGCTGGTTCCTACAAGATTGTCGTTGTTGTTGGATATGCACGAAGAGCCTGTGTAAAGAGCGTTCAGCAGAGCCTGTGTGCGGATTGAGCCGAGATTTTGATATTGAAATTTGGAGCGAAATAGTTGTTTAAGGACTCTATCTCTTCGGTTTTCTTATAGATCTTCTGTTGGTCATATGGTGGTCCCAGCATTGTATTGAGCCAAACAAATAAGAGTGTGGCAATAGTGGTGGCCAGAGCACAATTTATGTAGCAACACATTAATACAACAACAACCCTTCTGTGTCTAATAATTTTCACAAATCCAACATATGTTTCTAGCTAGTATTCACCCATCCTCAAGATCGACCTGCTCATCCTTGTCACCAATGATTTTTCTGTTCAATTTTTGGAATGATCAACAATTTGAAATCTAGTTGAAATTTGGAAAATGTTCGAATTCTGATGAGCTAGGTTTCATTGGGTATCAGTTATCAAACCCCTACGATGTCTCTCAATGTGAACACTCAGCAAACCTGTCTCAGATTGACTTGTTGTGTAACACACTACACTATCTTTCGATTCCTCTTCCTCCATAGTTTGGGCTAGATCTTCTAACATGAATTGCAAATTTCTGCAAGCAGAATGTTGAAGATCTATTTCAATGGCTGACATGTGAAAACTGGAGGAGATGCACTCACCATGAAAGAACTGACCCATAGCTTGCACAAGAAAGGACCAGTCAAGAACCAATAACGTAAATTGGAGGCGTGGTCAATTCTGCTCTTAAAATATTGTTGTTAAGGTTAAGTTCAGTGCTGGGGATGTGTAACGCATCTCTGTCAATGGGTGTAGTTATCAGTAGCAGTAACTTGGTAAGTCTCTTATTCAATCTTTGCATTGTTTGAAGCTCGCCTCATCTAATTTCTAAAGTTATATTCAACATGGAATTATAATGGAAGTATATGGGCATTCATGATAATCAATGGGCTTTGTTGAAGTTTTATGAAACTTATATTATTTTATGTTCCCGAAACAAAAAGCATAAAAGTGTATTATGTTTGGATGGATAAGGTGTGCTTCAAGAATATTTTGACTTGTAATAGTGGAGCTATAAGTGATTTTTTTCAGAGACATAAGTGGTCATAGAGATTTTTGGAGTGATAAGGTGAAATTCCTTTTGTGAAAAGGTGCATTTTTTTAGTGGAGGTACAAGTGTGAATTTCTTTGAAATGATTTTTTGTATTTGGAGTGATAAGTGAATTTGTTTGAGAGAAATTCATTGTTGTAATTCAAAGTAATCTTTTACTTTGAGAGCGATTGAGTCACTACAGGCAGTTTTTGAAGACAATTTGCAAGTGTGACATTCTCATTGAGAAGTTTCCATGGCAAAGTTGTGACATTGAAGAATGATGTACTCCAGTAATTAATAAAATCATATTTTTTGTGGTGTTTGTGTCCTAGATCTACCCAAAATTGAATAAGGGAATCTCAGGTACACCATGTGTATGTTTGTGATGGCGCATGATTCTTGATATTGTTTTTGTTTTGTGTCTAGTTTTGACACTAACCTTCATGTGGTATCTTTCTAATATGGTACACATGTAGCACACAACAAATTAGCAAATTGCATGAACATAATCAATTCCATTCAAGCTTATGTAATCAAGCAAACTACAAGCAATCAAGAAGCAACAATACATAACCAAGTTGTCAACAACATTTCTACATTAACATCCAATCAAGCTGTCATCTACATCAACAATTTTTGCAGCAATTCAACAACAATTTTTTGGAAATTGCATTTGCACCATTTTTTTAATAAGCTCAATACAAAACTGTAACTTACAAATCATAATTTGTAAGTTGGATTGTAATCAAAGTCAAATTAAGTTGAATTGTAAGGGTGCATTCTTGGTTGAAACTGACACCCACGCTTTTAATTGATATGGAATCATTAAACCAAGTGCATCCATTTTTTTTAACTAAGTCATTCAAATCATTGTAAGCATTTCTCTTGGGTTCATTTTTGATTGTATTCGTAACCCTTCTTTTGATCACTCAAGAGTGTGATTTCAAGCAAGTGAAAAGTTCACAACATCAAGCAAGCCTGAAACTGAGCAAGTTCAACTTTAACGAAAACAAATATTCAACCAACAATCAAGCCTATTCATATCTACAACAAGCGAGTGCGAGTTCAAGCAATCAAGACCAAACATTCAAGCAAGCGAGTTCTAAAAATCCAGAAAATATTAAAAGAAAGTGAGCATGAGTTCCAACAAGTTCACATGGCGAAAAGCATTCAGTTGTTAAAGATTCTTAACAATTTGATCCTCTCAACTGCTGAAGACATGCTACAAATCAGTAAAGCAACACTTGTTGATATTTCAATGAATCTACAACAAGCACATGAAACAATTGAGTTCCTTCAACTGGATTCGTAACTTCAAAGAGATGAGTTGCAACAGAAGAGTGATGTTTCCAAGTCTTTCATTTGTAAAGATGAAGATGTTGATTCCAAGTCACTGATCCAACCAACTTCAAGTGTCGAAGTGGTACTTGATATAGTTCAACTTTCTTCCAAACCAATCATCAAGCCATGGGAAGAAATCTAAAGTAACAGAAATCGACGAGGATTAGGATATGAAAAAGATGAAAACAAATTCCATATCCCCGATTATTCTAAGCCGATCAAGTTCATCAGTGCAAGATTTCTTTATCAAATAGCATCACCAAGCCATGAGAAAGTAGCAGTCAAACCAAAATGCCTTCATTGTCAAAGAATCGGTCATCTAGAGGATCAGTGTTTTGATCTCCATCCTTGTCACCATTGTGGCAAGTCAAAGAATTCATCAGAACAATGCAACAAACAACAACAATCAACTAGATTGAAGATAAATTATTCATGCATTGATCCCTGGGAATTGTCATCCATGGTCAGACGATTGTATAAGTTTTACAATTGAATTCACTCACACATATTGCAGCCAACAGTAAAAATGAAGATGGTACTCTCATGCGGTTGAATGGGGGAGTACACCAGTGAAACTCTCCTACACATGAAGGGGGGGAGTTTAGAAATCAAATGAAAATAATTGTCTCTCCTTTTAGCTGACAAACGGGGGAAAATGTCAATGAAATTGGCAGTGGTTGTCAGACTGAAAGTCTCGACAACATCAATAAAGCCACCAATGGGCATTTTCATCAACGAGTGAGCATCAACAAAATTTGATAGTGGGCGATCGACAACAAAGTCAGCTGTGAGTAGTTTTCAAACACAACAAAAGCAACAGTGAGTTGTTTTTCAACGTCATCAACAAGTGGGTGTTCTCAATATTTTGTCAGTGGACATAGGATGTTGATTTCAAGCAAAGGACAGTTGGATCCTCTTGCAGCTTGGCACATGATGGAGTTTTCAAGCGACATTCAGAGATGAATCAGGAATGCAACTGACTCATGGTCTCTTCATATTACAATTTCTTCAACATCTAGCTTTGGTGGTTTTTCAGGAAGTGTTTTTTGAGGATCAATAGTTTCAGCATGAGAACTTGGAAGATGGTTCCTGGTTCTTAATTTGGACTTATCATTGAGGGGGGGAATGTTAGCCTCACTCTCACATTGAAAACAATTCTAAGTCCAAATAATTAAATTAATTAAAATCATGAAAGTTAGGATTTAATCCTACCTTTCTAGATTGAGTTTGTTCCTCATGGTTAGGAGTCAGTTTAGGCTTAGTTGGTTGAGAGATTCTCTCCAACTAGTTAGGATCCTAGATTAGTGTGTTTTTGAGATATTTTCTCAACCAAGTTTGTTCAAGATAGACGCACTATCTTGAGACAACTTCCTCATGTATTTATTTGTACTATTATCATTCTTTGTATATTGGATTGATTAATAATGAGAATGTGAGGAATGTTGTAAGGTTGAGGCCTTTTCTGCCATATCTAGTTTTTCTATATTTCTGATATTTATTTTATGGGTGTGAGTGCGTTATTATTAGTTAATTTAGTTTTCTTCATTTACCATTAATAAATAAATCTTTTATTTATAATTTAGAGATAATATAGTTTTTTTTTGTATTTTTTTCAATAAATCGATAAATTTATTATACAAAAAAAATAATTTAACAACAAATTATTATTAAAGTATCATTTATGTTACCCAAAAAATTTAAAGAATAAATACTAGCATTAACTAAATGATGTTTAAATTAGATATTAAGTATAGAAAATTTATGTAGACAATTAGTGATATAGGCACATGAAAAGAGGATGGAAATTATACAATCCAAAGTAGAGGATGGTTGTATGAAAAATGACTTTCTTAAGGAAGCAAGGGAAGAATTTGCACTTTATCATAAAGAATTAAAAGAGGAAGAGTAAATTCGACATTTAGAGTCCCAAAGTGTTTGGTTAAAGACATAAGATATGAATACAATTTTTTTCATAAATAGACAAAGAATCGAGTGTGGAAAAATAACATTAAGAGGTACTAAAATATCGAACTTTGATCAACGTCAAGGAGGAGGCAGTTTGTCACTTTAGTGATTCGTACAATGACATGGCCCCAGATAGCTTTGAAGCAAAATTATCATTGTTGGAACAAATTCCTGAATCTATATCTTAGGGGGATTAGCTTGCTTTGATAAAAGATCCCACTGAAGAGAAAAATTTGTAAGTAGTATTCTTATTCAACCTTGAAAAAGCTCTAGGACCATATGAATTTTCTGCCCACTTCCATCATCAATATTGGGAGGTAATAAAATTTGATTTTTGTAGAATGGTGGGTTGCACTTTTACGAATAAATACCTAGGGGGTGGAATTAACTCTTCCTTTTAGTGTTGATTCCAAAATAATTATGCTCTAATTCTTTTTCAAGGTTTAGGCACATTTCACGTTGTAATGCTTCCTATAAAGTCATTTCTAAGATTTTGGCTAGAAGACTTAAGCTCCTTCTTCCAAAAATAATATCAAAGAATCAAGGAGGTTTTGTGCATCAAAACAAAAGATTTGATAACATCATTGTTGTTCAAGAGACTATAAATTCTAGTCAGAATCAGGGAGACAAAGGCATGATTGTCAATCTTGACATGGAAAATTCCTTTGACAAAGTAAGTCATGAATTCTTTTTAAGATGATGAAAAAAATTGGCTTTGATACTAAATTCATTCATTGGGTTTCTCTTTACATAAAATTGCCATAGATTCCCCCCCTTGTTAATAGGAGAGTGGTTGGATTTTTCTATGCCTTATGAGGCATTCGCCAAGGCTATCCCTTATCTCCCTTCTTGTATATCATTATGGAATACTCCCTCAGCGGAAGATTGGAATTTGAAAGAGGATGTGAGCACTTCCTAGGAATTAGGTTTGTTAGAAGTATCAAGAGCATTGACCACTCTCAACTTATTTATGATACACTTTTGATGGATGGAGCTTCCTCAATAATAGAAAGAAGATTCAAAAGGGTTATGGATAATTTTATTGAAGTTTTAGGAGGTCAAATAAATTATGTAAAATATCATATTTATACATATATATTTCATTTAGAAAGAAAAAATAAATTGGAATATTAATGGGATTTCAATCAATTGAAACATGAAAAGAATTTAAGTGTTTAGGCATTCCCATTTTCCTAAAATCACACTCAAACCAAGCTTGGGAAGGTGTTCCTTCAAAATTAAAAGGAAAATTCATTACCCAGGAGCTTGATGGTTCAACCTTACAGAGTGTGTTGTTCTAATTAAAGAATTCCTCTTTGCTTTACCACTTTATCAATTCTTAGTGCTTCTTGCTCCACAAAGAATTCTCTTTGTTTTGGCAAAATAAATTCGCAAGTTTATATGGGAAGGAGGAAAAACAAATATAATGAAATTCCATCTGATTGAATGGGCTATTGTGAAGCATCATAAAAATCATAGAGGGCATGGAATTAGGGACCCTATGCTAATGAATAAAGCAATATGGGGAAAACTAGTTTGGAGATTCATCACCCAAGAAGAAGATTGGTGGAAGGAAATTCTTGGGTGAGATACTTTTAAGGAGAAAGAATAAGAAGTATGGATTCAGTTCCAACCTTAAGAGTGTTCTCCTTGATCTAGAAATTATTTGTATCATTGAACCCTCTCATTTGTTCGTCTATATTGGAAGCTAGGAAATCGAGAAAATATAAATTTGTGGACTAATAAAATAATGCATGAGTAGCTATTGAAACATTTCCATGAGTTTCTTCCTCTAAGAGAATTCTAATCTGCTCAAATAAAATTTGCCTTGGACTATATTTCTAGTTGGGATGAAAAAGTAATTAGATTGGATGGAACATTAGAAATATTCCATATAATCTTCAATACTTAGTCTTCAAGCTTATTAATCGATTGGTGGGATGTGAACCATGGAGATTAGAGCAAGTGGATTAGGTATGATAGAATGCCTAGTTTATTTGGTGGAGGAATACATCTCTTTGCTCTTTGAATCTTGATTTCCCCCAAAGCTCAACACTTGGAAAAAAATATTGAAAGTTAAAGCCAATCCAAAGGTAAAATCCTTTTGTTGGGTTCTTACTCATGGAAAATTCTAACAATTGAGAATTTAAGAAAGAGGGACATCCATGGCCACTCTCGATTTCCTCTTTTCTTGCATCAAGTGGAAGACATCTCCCACATATTTTCGGACTATGATTATACCAGAGTAGTTTGGATTGAAGTAATTGTCCCACTCTCCAGCAAAGTGAAATGACCCTATGATATTCAAGACTTCTTCTCTTCTTAAATAAAAAATTATGCTGGAATATTTTTGTGGAAACATCTCTTCAAAAATTATTGGGAAGCTCTTCCAAAGTATATATGTTGGAAAATATGGTTAATGAATAATGTAATCTTTCATAACATGAACACTCCTCCCCATAGCACAACGAAGAAAGAAATCTCATTGTATGTTGAGTTTGGAGCTCAAAAGATAGACCTAAATTCTTCTTAGCAAACCTTAGACCAAATAGAATGGGATTAGCTCAAAAATTTTATATTTTTGGACAAATTTTCCCAAAACAAAAGATGTAACAACCCTGGAATACATGAAATTTGGAAGCTAAGGCTCACAAAGGTATAATTAAGAGCATGGAAGAGCTCACGCCAAGGTTGTATTCTTTATTTCGATAGGGCATCCAAACGAAACCTGAGGGTGGAAGGAGGGGGAAGAGTACTCTATCGCCCCAAAGAGGACAAAATGTTTAGGTGCTCATAGAGTCTTGGTCATATGACAAATATTCAAGTAGATATATATGGTGTCTACCAGGGGCTTTTGTTAGCCAAAGAACATCAGGATGACACACTTATGATTATGGTATATTCTCTCCTAATCCTGTGTCACATGTCAAAGAATCCCTCCTAAAGGAGAAATCTATGGAAAACATCATGAAAAGAATGAGGAAAATTGTAGAAGACATCCCATCCAAAGCATATTTTCATGTCCTAAGAGACTCCAACAAAGAAGTAGATAAGTATGTTAACGAGGGGTGTAAAATGAAGATAGGTGAATTAAAGATTAATGACCAAATCAAGCTTATTATAATTCTCTAATGATGGTTGAATTCTGTTACATTTTTTTAATTAAATTGGTTGATACAAGAAAATATAAAAATGGAGAATTGGGGTGGGGGGCAAGAAGGGTGATTTAGGAGCTTAAAATCATATCAAGAACCTTAATCTCAACTTAAATGACTCACCCAACACAAGTACTCTGACAACTATTAATTGCCCACATGTAAATGAACCTCTCCAAAACAACAATATGTTCATAGTCATGAAAGGTTTCATAATCAATTAGTAGTGTTATGTGTTATAAATTTTAGGTTTTCTTGGGCTAATTTTGTAAGATATTCACCTACAAAATCATTTTTTTTGTTGCTTAAATGTGTTCTTTTCAGAAAAATCATGTATTCTTATTAGAAAAGAGAAAACGTTTAGAAATTTTGATAAATTAACTCTATAGTGCTAATATATTTACAACAAACTAGACGTATAATTAAAAAATATAAATAATCTTTAAAGTTAAAATAAACAGAAAAATTGTATAATGCTATACATAAATTAGATACGAAATTATATAGGAAGAAAAAATCTATAACTAAATTATAATAAGATTACAACTAAATTGAATAATAAAATTATAAATAATGAAGATCATGAAAAGTAAAAGTAAAGTCAATAATAAATGTTAGAATACAAAGAATTCATGTGGATTTTAGTTTAGTAATTGTTATTGGTTTTATATTAATTATAATTTAATTCATATTTTTAAATTCATTTAATATGAAAAATGTAAAATAAAAATGATTTTATATGCAAAAATGTCAATTTATTTTAAATAAAATAATCACTCCATAGTTTAAACGCAATCAATGGCCATTAAATGGTCACATAGAGCCACAACCAAAATATATATTCACTTGGAATGATCCTATATTGTATTTTTAGGCATAGATATTTAGATTGCAGCTTAATATTTTTGGAAATCTAAATATTTCGGAGATTTGATACATAAGAGTGGGGTCTAACTAGTTGACTTCAGTCAAATTTTCATAATATGGAGTTGAGTGAATAGCATGGTAAACTACTCTAAAAGTGAACTTGATTTTTTTTTTTTTATATTGCACAGTGGTGCTTCTTAATGTGTACCGGTGGTAACCTTTTAGTTGTGATTCGTGACACTTTTCGTTTCCATGTTCGATAAATATTCTTGTTGTGGTTGGAGTTAAAGGGGTTTGTAACAAAAATATGTTATAATTTTGTTTAGAAAATAATATAAATATTGGTGGAAATTTTTGAAAATCTAAGTTACAATTGTCAAGTTTAGGATTTTGGGTGTCTCAAGGGTTTGTTTATGGTGTTGAATCTATTTTTTCCATAAAAAAATGAATCAACACTCTCACAATTAGATTTTTATTGAAGAATTTGGTGAGAAATTCACTATCGAGGGAAAATTGTGGCTTCATTAGACAATGTTGTTAAGGGTTCTTCTCTTTCTGATCCACTAGTTTCTTCGTCTTCCCTTTCTATTTCAAACTTCAGATTAGTAGATTTATGATCTTTGTTATATGCCTATAATGAATGTTTTGATGTCTCTAATTTATTTGTATCATCAATTGAGAGAAGGAAACTCTCTCAGAGATAGTATTTCCTCCATAAATGTTCCCTTTAGGCTATTTCCTCCATAAATGTTCCCTTTAGGCTCTTCAAATGATACAAACATAATATCATGAATCCTAGTTCATTATATGTCATACCTCACCTTATCATGTTGTTGCAGTGACTAAATTCGTCGTGGATTTAGACCTGGAGGAGTTTGCAACTATGATCTTTCAATCTTCAATATTCGCGTAAACAATTTGAAAGAAATCATTGCTACCCAACCATAGTAGTTGGAAAAGTATTTTAGTTCTCATTGTATAAGTCTATGGGATATTTCATAGTATGTCAATCTATCCAACCGAATTTGGAGCTCCTAAACTCTTTACAAATTGATAAAAATAATGAAACAAGTTATGCGATGAAGGCATGAAAATATTTATAGAAAGACAGAGAGGAAATGAGGAAAACACTTCATAATCAATTTGAACTTTCACTATTAGTATATTTTCATTTGTTGCTATTGTTGCAAAGACAATTTTAATTTCACCTTAGACATATGTATCTACATATTCAACATCATTGTTTCTACCATGTGTACATAATCATCTTTTGCTTCTGCAATTTCTTCAATTATATTGTTTAAAATAATAGTCTCCATGTGTTGTATACCTTCTTCTACTTCTACAATATCAAAATATCCCTACCTCTCCCATTTAATGGACACTTCATTAACAAATGTAATGCTATGTGATTCATCTCGATGTTGATCGATGTTGCCCCCCTTTCAATATATGTTATTTCCAAGGTATTACAAGCTTCTTTGGGCATGATTATTGATGTGGTCTTGGAAAGAATGATGTCGTTCAAACTTTTTTGAACAATAAAAAAAATGAGCCTTTTAATCTTATGTCATATCCTCATAAATTACCTAACTTTAAAATTCTTTTAATCTATTAGAAACAATGTTCCATAAATTATCTATTGATATTTTGGTTCTTATTTTAATAACCCAAAATTCATAATTTTAAAAACAAAAATAAATAATAATAAATAAAAACCATTAAATGCTATATTCCACATTATAAAAATCTATTTTTTTAATATTCATACTTAATTACTCATTTTAAAATATTTTACTTGTAACTCTTTTTTCCACAATTTAAAATAAAACCAATTTATAATACCTTTCTACACATCACTTGATACCGAACTTTTGTAACCCACTTTATTTATTTATATATAATATAATGTCGAAACATCATAAAGCGAATTATTAAAGAGTTTTATTGACTGAAAAAAAAAAGTTATGGCTTCAATTAAGTTATGGCTTCAAACTTTGCCAACGACCAATCATCGATCAACATGCTATATAAGCAATGTATCGAGTTCTGGCATTACAAGGAAGAGGTTATTGGGCTACACAGTTAACTAGGCTAATTGACCCACGAATATGAGAAATTGTGCCGTAACTCATTTTCAGTGAACAAAAGCACCATTTTCTTTTAATGGAGTGGGCAATTTCCTGGACTCTCAATGATCTAGTTCAAACCTTGGAATCGTATGACTTATTTATTGTGTTGGGAGCATAGAGTATCGAGAAATAACGGTGTCTAAAGAGATAGTTATTGTGTTTTTAATGGCTACTAAGACAATTTAATATTGATTTTTTTAGTCTTTAAATAGGATTTATCTAGATGAATATTATGGGCAAAAACCATGGATACTAGTGACTTGATTCATTCAAGTTTACTAGAGCAACTCTAACAATCTCCTTAAACTTGATTTTGGGAGATTAACTTGGTTCCATTCATTTTTATTGAAGTCCATATAAAAAAGTTTCCATCTACTAGATTAGAATACCATGGACAAAAACCATGAATACTCGTATACCTAAACCGAAAACAACTACTGACTTGATCCATTCAAGTTTACTAGAACAACCTTAACAATCCCCTTAAACTTGACTTTGGGAGATTGACTTGGCCCCATTAATTTTTATTGAAGTCCATATAAAAAAGTTTCCATCTACTGGATTAGAATACGATGGGCAAAAACCATGGATACTCGTATACCTGGAGCCCAGAACAACTAGTGACTTGATCCATTCAAGTTCACTATAACAACCCTAACAATCCCCTTAAACTTGACTCGGAGTTTGACTTGGTCCCATTCATTTTTATTGAAGTCCATATAAAAAAGTTTCCATCCGCTGCATTACATGGGTAACTCGCTGTTGTATTTTCCAGTTATCTATGATACCTTTTTGCGTACATGGTTCAACAACCATCTCACCTAAGATCTCACATCCCCCCTCAAGGCAGGATACCAATACACCTCTCACCCTAGTATCTCTCTAAGTGGTCCATTCCATAGCTTGATAACTTCATGCGCCACTTCCACTACATGTATGCCCCAACATGATATTAAGGTCTTACAACTATGGGTGTCACTGTGCAAAATTTCTACCTAAACATAGGTCTTACAACTCTCTAGGGAAATGCCTTCCTATCACATTATTTCACAACTTGGACCAAAAATCTTAGGGTGTTTACACATCACACATCACCTCCTTCATTGCATACCACTCCATTTACTCCATCCCCATTTTCATTCTCATTATGTTCATCTCCATTCTTTTCATCCATCCTCCTGATTCTTTCCATTCATATGCCCACTCTCTCAGCGTTCCTTTTTTTAAGCTTCACTTGATCCATACTTGACTTTTCAACTATTCTTAAAACTTTTTGCTTTGATACTAGTGGTTAATAAAAGACCAACAAAATTATTTAACCTAGAAAAAAAATCATGCACTTAAACAAGAAATAACACATAAAATTTATTTATTGAATTGAGGCTTCTGTGGTCCATATCTAATTTTTGAGAGGTTTTAAGCAATAATCACATCAAAATTCATTTGTCTACCCGTTTCGAACAAACAAGTGTTGTTCATCGCCAAAACAAGATGAAGAACCAGATCCACCCATAGGTTAAATAGAGAGATCATTCGAATGGTTAGAAAGAAACAACTATAATTGACAAGGCCACAACTATATTTCTCTAGTCCAAGAGTTAGTTAATTCATTAATTAATTTGTTAGATATATTCATTTTTAATTCATATGTACCTAAATAAATCTAATTGAAAAATATTTTTTGATTATATTTATTTAGGTATATATAAATTAAAAATAAATATATCTAACAAATTAATTAATGAATTAACAAACTCTTGGACCCTGTTGCCATGTCTCTCAGGTCAATTATAGTTGTTTCTTTCTAACCGTTTGAATGATCTCTCTATTTAACCTATGTTTAGATCTGGTTCTTCACACTGGTTGATTCGAAAGGCTAAGACAAATGAATTTTGATGTAATTATCGCCAAAAACTTGTCTCAAAAACATAACATTTACTCAAACACAAAACACCCAATTTACATAGAAAACTCCATTTTAGAAAAGAATCACAAAATTTTTTAGTAAATTTTTATTATCACACAGAAAATCTTTATACATTTCACTGGCTTCTTTTTTCCAAAACCACCAACAATTATGTTCGGTCTCTCCTTCGTTCACCACACCATCACTGTTATCTCATGAGGCTCTACACTACCATTCATATTTAACCTTTCCATGACCGTTATTCTCCTCTGCTTACTGCTTATGTCAAACAACACTACCATCCTCATGCATTCCCACCGCAAGCTCCATGATTTTGATTTCATCTGAATTTCCTGACTAATTTCCTTGATCGTGTCGGGCTTCTGCTCGCCTCCTTGGCTCTCGTACACCAATTTTCTTCCCTTCTTAATGCCGCTAGAACCTTTCAGCGATTTCGCAATGTCATGGCCCTTCTTCATGAGGGTTCAATTTGCAGGATGATAGACCTCGTGGAGCATGCCATGTATCGCACCATCTTCTTAGTTCGCCACACTATATTCATTGCCAGCTTATGAGGATCTACGCAGGCCCAACATTATTAAATGCAACACATTTTTGTTTTCTTCTCATTTTCTCTTTATCGCAGAAGGCTCTTCATCTTCTTTCTCATCTATAGGCTTCTCTTCTTTAGTTCTACTACGTCCTTTCTCCCTAAATCTGCTCTCACAGCATCAAATCAACATGGTTGTTCAAACTTCCACTGGCATAATGCCCATGTTTAAATGTCAGCTCAGGTTTAATTTTGCCGTGACCATTTGGTTACATCCACTAGGGTGTGTACCTGGACATGGTGCCCGACCCAGCAAGGGTTTTTGGCAACGCCTACTTTCACTACCAAATGTTACCATGGTAATCCTATTCTAGCTCCGACGCCAATTACATCAATCCTTTCACCTGCCCTTCACTCGCACCTCCGCTCGACTTTCTCGTTGCTTGCAAATCTTCGAAACTATGTTCAATGGCCGAGCATCATAGTTACTACTCCTTTGTACTTTCCTCCACATACAGGATGCACATGCATATGTGTTTTCAATGTGACACATTCTACTAGCTTTTCTTGCTTCAAGCTCAATTCCAAATAATCATATTCACCAACTCTAAGCAATCATATTCACCACCCTTTACGACTCTCGCTTTGATACTACAGGTTGAGATCATATTTGATACTACATGTTGAGATCATATAGTAGTCAGAGAAATGGCGGTGTCGAAGATATTGTTATTATGTTCTTTGGGGTCATGGAGACAATTTAACATTGATATTTCTATTTTTTAAATAGGTTTCATCGAATATGAATACAGTGGGAAAAAACCATAAATACTAGTATACTGAGCCGAGTGACTTGATGAATCAAGTTTACTAGAACAACCCTAACATATTGTGCTCTCCACTATATGAAGAGGGTTAATCCAGCACTGGTATGTTAAGCTCTTCTAGCTATCTACTCTCACTTTTCACAATATTCTCTTCACTATGTGAAGATGGCATTTCTATCCTTTAAATAGGTTTCATCGAATATGAATACTGTGGGAAAAAATCATGAATACTAGTATACTTAGCCGAAAACAACCAGTGACTTGACCTAGTCAAGTTTACTAGAACAACCCTAACATATTGTGCTGTCCACTATATGAATAGGATTAATCCAACTCTGATATGTTAAGCTCTTCTGGCTCTCTACTCTCGCTTTTCACAATATTCTCTCCACTATGTGAAGAGGCTGGTGTCTAAAGACACCGTTATTATGTTCTCAGTGGCCATCGAGACAATTTAACATTGATATTTCCATCTTTTAAATAGGTTTATCGAATATGAATACAGTGGGAAAAAACCATGGATACTAGTATACTTGGAGCTAAAAACAACCAGTTATTTGACCGAGTCAAGTTCACTAGAACAACCCTAACATATTGTGCTCTCCACTATATGAAGAGGGTTAATCCAACTCTGATATGTTAGGCTATTTTGGCTATCTAATCTCACTTTTCACAATATCCTCTCCACTATGTGAAGAAGCTTAAACCCACTATGATATCATGAAAATATTTGTAGAAAGGTAGAGAGAGAATGAAGAAAATGTTTCATAAACAAATTGAACTTTCATTACTAGGTTATCCTCACATTTTGCTACTGTTGCAAAGGAAATTTTTTTTTCATCCTTGACATGTGTATCTACACACTCAACTTCACTATTTTTACCATGTTCATGCATTGCTTCTTGTACACAATCATCCTTTTATTTTGCAATTTCTTCAACTATATTGTTTAGGACAATTGTAGCCTCCATGTGTTGTATACATTCGTCTACTTTGGCAAACTCTTCTACAAGTTTTTTTTTGTTACTTCTACAATATTGAAATCTCCTATTTTTCCTATTACAATCGGAGGAATAATTTAGACTTTTCTAATATTGACCACTTTTAAAGATATCTAGGATGACTCAGACTAAAACTAATTGTTTGAATGCTTTAGTTAGCAGGAGAGATTATTCTTCAACGCTCCCCTTAATCTCAATAGTTACATTCATAAACACTAACAACTCCCCCTTAATTATGACCACAAGTGCTTACTAGTCCAAGTCTCAACTAGGCTTATAATACTTGAGATCAATTCAAAATTTATTTTACTTCTACACACTAGTGCAGATATACATGTTTTTTCTTTTGCTCCAAACTATATACTCTGCATACTTTTCCTGTTTCTTCAATATTTTTTTACCTTTATTGCCGAATCCATCTAGGTCATTTTCTACATCTCCATAAATCTCATTTACCATTAATTAAACTTTTTTATTTACATGTGTACGATTAAAAAAATATATATATTCTTATTCTTTCATCTCCATTTCTATTACTAAAATGGCTTCAACAATTTTGATAGTTTTCTTCAATTTTTTAGTTCCTTCTTCTGTGGTTGTTATATTAGCTTTTTCATAATTACTTTTGTTTTTATCGTAATTAAGCTTTGCAAGCCACTTTTCAAGAAATTTAATTTAACTTCGTAATCTAGACTTTTGTAATATTAACTTAAAAATATCTAGAATTTGCATGATTTTTCTAAATATATCATCACACACTGTGGATATCTTTCTAAAATTGATTGTAACTGACGACTATTTGCTTAGACAACTAATTGCTTAGCTGCTTTATTTAATAGAAAATATCATTCTTTAACAAGGAAGCCACTTTCTCATTATACAAAAGCTTGGCGTAAATATTGGCCCAACTATCCTTCTCGTGTCCCACAAAACATTGAGAACAAATTTACTGAGTAGAGTTTATAAAAGAAGGTAATAAGGAAATTAGGTCAAATATTTTCAAGTTAAAAATGAACTTTTATTCAGTAAAATAAAATATTTTCTATTTCGAATAGAAATTTTTTATCTACCTAAGATAATAATGTATACACTTTATTCTATTATATATATAATAAGGGTTAAAATAAAAAATTGTGAATGCAAATTTATATATATATATATGGGGTTAGAAATAAAAAATTGTGAATGCAAATTTGTTCATATGATTCCATAACATCTACCTATAACACCTTTGTTGTTGTATTTATTGTTATTTTTTGAGATATTTTTGTTAATTAATTTTTTTCAATTATATCATTAAAATTAGTATACAAATGCTTACTCATCATCGTGCTCTAACATAAGGAAAACCAGACTAATAACAGTCGAGGTGAGTTACTAGTTTTCTATCCATTAAAATAATACAAAATGTAGATTTAATTTGAGCTATATTACATTTAGAGAATTTTCTTGAAGCATTGTCAAAATTGTTACATATCATTTTCCAGGTGTATTGGCCATCCATTTATCTACAAAAACAAAAGAAAGTTTCTAAATCCAAAGCATAAAACAAGAGACCTAGGTGGGCATCATTTTTCAGAGTTCGTTACCAGGTTTGAATCCTATGCACTTGATCCTTCTCGAGGTTGGTATCCATATTTAAGATGTTTTTCAATATGTGACAAGTGGGCATTGAGGCTAACCAAGAAACAACATCAGTGGCATTGGAACCTTTGAATTTCGTTGGGGTAGGCAATTATCTCATTATGAATCATCATTTTTCTATTTGAGGACACGACCCAAAATCATCTTCATTTGCTAGTGAAGGCTTTGGAATCCCCTAGTGTGACCAGGGTTAGGGACATATCTAGAAACTTTAGTTTGGATTTCAAAGTCTGAATATGCTTGATGGCTTTTGGTGGTCAAGGCTTCTAATTGTTGAATTTCTACTTCAGTTTTAGGTGGGCTGGAAGAATGGAAAAATTTTGTAGTGGTCTAGGCTTGAGCATGGACTCGTGGTTTACTCAAAGAGCCACGACCCCCAAACCCATGACAAGATCACACTCTCTACGTTTGCATGGCATCCAAGTACTGATAATAACTAAATTTGATGAAATCCAAGGGGTGGTGAGGACCCGTAAACACATAAAAGTTTAACTAGAACAAGGTTGTGTGGAGAGTGGGAATTAGCACCCAAGATAGCTAGGAGGAATGATGGTGAAACAATAGAAAAGGGAGTGAGACAAGGGGGAATATTTGAGATTAAGAAGAAACCAAAGAAGACCAAAATACTCTAGAAAAATTGAATTTCATGGGTTACCCTGCTTATAAAATACCAAATTCCACCATATAAAAGAAATGATACTATAATAGTTGCAGATGTTGGACATAAAAGAGTTTACCCAGTTACTGATGACCCTCTGGCCATTTTTTATTTACAACTACAACTCACAACATCACTAGGAAACTATCTATCCCCATGTGTTCTCCCTTGCGACTGCTCCCATGCTACAAGTCCCTTTCCTTGATAAAGAATGAAAATTGTAGAAGTCCCGCCTAGGGGGGCCTAGGCCTTCCTTCACCAACTTACTGAAAAACTAGGCATTGTCATGGAAATATCCTACATGCAACCTTAAATGGAAGTGGGTATAGCAGAAAGGCACAAATTAACACTGGTTTGTGTGAGAAATGATTGAGGATGTGGAGTAAGCCATCTTAGTTTTCTTCGAGATCGAGGATTGTGGCATGTGAAAGTGCATGTGGGAAAATGGCTATGCCAACCTCCCCTCTTTAATGTTGGGAGAGGTGGAAGGGTTGTGGGATTCTCCACCCCACCACTCCTCTGTTGGCCCACTTTTCCATGGCACCATTGGGGTTTATAGGATATAATTTTTTAGATCAATATTAATTTAAGAGTTTTTTCTAATGAGTGTTGAATTTATTTATAAATTAAAAACATAATTTAAATAACTAATCTATAAATTATATCACTAAGTTCTAAAAAAAAATAACAACTACAATCATATTTCTACATTGAATAAAGAAAATTCAATGTTTCTTAGAATTCTTTGTGTTGTCAACACTTTAATTCGAAACTTTTTTCTTCCTTTTACTTTTATATGTGTAAAAGGATTTTGTAACAACACAAATGTTTAATCACAATTAATATAAATTTTGAATCATAGAATGGACAAAGAAAAGCCATTACCCATGAGTAATTGTAGTGTTCAAATCTATAATGTATTATATGACTGCCCCATAAACAAGAATGTAGAAACCATTGGCAATCTCATTTTTCAAAATGATGTTTTTGGTGGAAAGTGCTCTTCTTTAATATTTGCATCCTTTCATGTGAATATATTCAAACAATCAAATCCACCTATTCTAATGTTCAAGATCTAACTTTTAATGATATTAATGTAGTGCCCCACTCTAGTTGACTAGACTTGCTATTATCTTTACCTTGATTTTATCTTATGGCACATACATTATTCTTTGAGGACCTCAGGTTGAGAATCCAACTACTTTCATTATTATTATTAGTGGATGGGACGATGGTTGTGAAGTACCAAATTGATGTGATTATTGGTTATGACGATGACAGTGATGTACCTAATTAATGATTATGTGTAATCATGATGATGATTTTATTATATGCTTCCATGTTTACATATTTTGAGGACCATCTTCTTGATTCTAGTTAGCAATTATGTGATGATTATGGTATAATGATTTTCTAGGATGTGCATTTACATCAATGAATAACCTTATGAACATAAGTTAATAATGGTCATTTGAGTGTGGCAAAAGACCACCTGGATGCACATGCATATGATGGGTCAATTACCTCTATTTTAATTGATTGCTTATTATTATATTGTAATTTAAGTTTTAACTAATATTATGATGTGGTTACTAATGCCATGATAATGGCAGTAGACATGTATGTCAATCGTTTGGTTGAACGAATCACACATGGTCGATGAGGATGAACAAGAAAAATGGACCTTCATGGGAGGGGTAGGGCAATGCGTGAAAATTTCGCTCTACGAAATTATTCTGCAGCTTAGAAAATTTTGTGCTACAAAATATTATTGCAGTGACTACAATTAATTCTTCTAATTATAATTTATTTATGTAGTTTATTGCTTACGATAACAATGAACTAATTACTAGTGCGAACTTCACAAAAGTACTGCTGAAGAAACTAACACTAGAAACTGAGAAAATTTATCTCACACACACATAAAATTTACATAGTTATTTTTGGATAAATATCCCCGGAAAAACCCAACTTGGGAAAACCAATGCAACAACTAAGGGTTTTATTATAATGCAACAGTGAGAAAATATGAGTACAATAATCTGGATGCCGAAATCTATCTATCCTGTAGAGAAAATACTGGAAAAAATATCTAGTGGGAAATTACCCTCACTCTGGGCAAGTCCAGCATTGAACTACCTCTGGAAAGCAAGTCATCCAACTGGGCCTGCACAGACTCTGCGTAAATATAATGTTTCCCACTACAACCACTACCTAAACTCATTGTTAATCCAACCATCCTACCTGCTATTGGCTGGGAAAACATCTCTTCGGCATTCTAAAACCTCTCCTTAGCTTCTGGATTGAAAACGTCT
The DNA here is from genome assembly GCA_000404065.3 of Pinus taeda. Classification (NCBI taxonomy): domain Eukaryota; kingdom Viridiplantae; phylum Streptophyta; class Pinopsida; order Pinales; family Pinaceae; genus Pinus; species Pinus taeda. The sequence goes on along the minus strand of APFE031519356.1, from coordinate 42,738 downwards.
TCATTCCCAGAAAACCAAACTTCCTTCTTGAGGCTTTGTGGTGCCTTTGTGCAGCCTCCTAGAGAAATCTTGGCCTCTTTGCAAATGCACTCACTAGATCTAGAAAAATTCCTCTAGCCTCACTGTCCCCACCCTTCACTATCTTTGCTTCGATCTCTGGCTCTTCAACAACTGTTGTTGCTCTCTGGAAATCAATCTACCAAGGAAATTGAACTTTTGAAGTGTCTTCTCCAAGTGCCCATCAACTTCTTCTTATAATCCTATATCGGAGCACCAACGACCCAGATTAAAATTTAATCAAGGAATAAGGTCATCTTGAAGTCAATACATGTATTCTCACCTTGACATAATTAATTTTGATTAATTAACGATTTTTCCTAAGTTTAGACTTAAGAAACATTAAAAAATAGGCTAATATTCTAACTAAGCCACCTCTAGGTGGAATTTCCATAAACGATTTAAGGGTTATGGAGATTTCATGTATCTCCACAAAGTTTCATGACTAGAACACATCCGATGCTATAAAAACTAACACAATATTCCTGTTTCCACTGTGTTTCCACCCACTAACACTTTCGCCATGACTTGGGCTGGAAGGTATTGGGATGCCTTCACTTTGAAGCTCACTATCCCATGAGGCCAAAACTGAGATTGAGTTGCTCATAAGGATTATTGAGATGTGTGCATTAAGGTAGACTCCTTGATCCCTAGCATCATTAGTCTCGCAACAAAGGGAAACACCAGAGATGACATTGGTCTCCATCATTGTGCCAAGGTTCCCATTGTAGTCCTGAATTTCTGAAGAGAAAGTGGCATATCACCCTTAGAACTTTGAAAGAAAGTTCTTGAAGGGTGTGACTACCTTGGCACCCTTGGCATGAGGCATCGGGAAAAGTTGGAAGGTAAATGATGATTCACACCCAATCAATGATAACTATTGGAACATGTAATGAAATTAAGAAGGCATTGATGAAAAATTAAATTAAAATTTAAGCTTTGGGAAAGGGAGAATATGTATATATAAAAATTTAATTGAAGTAATCCTACCATCCTCACTCTTGGAAAACAACTTCTACGTATCTAAGCTATCCTAAAACAAAAAGGGGAAATGAGAAATATAGTCAAAATATAGACATTAATCCAACGACAATTTATTGTCAAAATATAGACATTAATCCAACGACAATTTACTCTCATTAAGAAAGGAGATTGTGCATGAAATTAGAGATTAATAATTTAAAATGTGGGAAAATGAAACTCATAAAAGAACCGTTAAAGAAACTTTGAGGTCTAGAATGGGTCTTCTAAGGAATATTATAAAATAATAGTGAAAATAATAAAATAAGATTAGATTACATCATTAAATTTTAAAGGAAGAAAAAAAAAAAATATCTATATATATATATATATATATATATATATATATATATATATATTATATATATATATTTCAACTTATCTCCTTACAGTTCTACTCAAATTTCGAGTAGGAACACTTGTTGGATGTGGAATTTAATTCTTCATCCAAGAAGCACCCATGTTGCATACTTTTGATCGACCTTGCTACATGAAAAATGAAAAATACATGAAAAAACATTATTGCAATCACATTTTTTCATGTATTTCTCATTTTTCGTGTTGTCGGGTCCATCGAAAGTATGCAACATGGGTACTCCTTGGATGAGGAATTAAAATATGCATCCAACAAGTGCTCTTGCTAGAAATTTGAGTAAAAGCATAGGGAGATAAGTTGAAAATACGAGTTGAAAAGGTAGTTTTTCATTTTTTAATGTTTTTACTTTTTTACTCCAAAAATGGTGAATCATCCCCCATGGTTAACATAATCATCTTGAATCCTATTGGTCTTTATAAAGTTTATTTTGGTTGTACATTTTTGTTTTGAGGCCCATTTTTTACCTCAAAATTTCTCTAATGCCCCATGTGACAAGAATATAAAACAAAAACTCCAACTAAGATTTTCAATTGAGAAAAATTAGGCCGTATTTGGGGGGACAAAATCTAAGACCTACTCGTTGACTTAAGTTAATGAGCGCAATAAGGGGAGTATAAACTAGGATTAAGGGACAACTAGGAGAAGAAATAAGAAAACATTTGTGAGTGAGGGGAGGTAGTATTTTTAATAAGAAATTAAGAAAATAATTTCTTGAGAGCTTTAGTGAGGGGTTGACACATGCATAGATGAACAATCAAAATATTAGACTAAAGAAAATAATTGTTTTGCATGAGGTGCCAATTCTTACTATTGAAGCTCCCTATAAAATGTGGAGAAATTTATGACAAAAGGAATTTTGAACACCCTATTTTTGGATGAATATCTTAATGACATTGTGTACTTAGAGTTACTATTGAGATCTATAGTGAGTTTAGTGAAAGTGGAGGTTTTGTCAATGGAAACTTCTTTAGCTTCCACTTTTTAGTGTAATCATCTTACGTACAACCCTATCACAATTCAAGGGTATGCGGGGAAGAAGAGTACCCAAGGAAAGGTTGGGAGGTCAACCAGTGATTCAACAAAGTTCAGTCATGATGTAGGAATTCCATAAGTGCACGGGGCCTACATAAAGATAACGTGAGGAATTAGCTAATCAAAGTTTCAATTTGAACCCCCTTGGTGCATAGTATCGATGGTCTTTTAAAAAGTTTCTATATGTATCAATATCAATTGTAATGTCTTATGCCTTATGTTGTATGGAGATCTTAGTATAGTATTGATGCATAGTTACTTTTGCTTGTAGAGGTTTAAAGAAATGTTACATAATTACAAAATCCTTGGTTGATGGTATATGTACCTTTGATTTACTTGCATGTGTATAATCCCTTATGTTGGTTGTAATTATTCGTTGGATGAATTATTTTTAAAATTCATCTACTACTAGTTATAGTTTTTATAACTGTGTGACCTTAGGATATATAATTTATTTTGTTGATAATATTTTCTTTCTTGTATAGCACTATTAGTATGAAAATATTTTATTTAAAGAATAATGAATCTAGCAGTATGGTCACATGTATATGTAAAAATGGAAACGATGAAGGATTGTGCCAAACACATGTGATAACAACATTTTATATAGTCATCAATTAAATTATTGTTGGTAGATAATATATATTATTTTGTTTTCTCCCTTGCATCAAGAAATACGAGTATCATGGTGTTGATTCTTCTCATATATATTAATAAATATATTATATTACAAAAAATTGGATTCTTGTACATAATCAATAGTAATGAACTCTTATTCCACCCATAAATCACTCTTACCTCTACGGGGGAGTGTTAGTCTAATTCAATGGAACCTTGATCTGAAATTGGGTTTTCATTTTCCCTTAGATATGGATCTGAGATCAAACCTACCTCTCTTTTCATTTCAACTAAATCTTTGACTGGAAGCTCTTGTATTTCCATTAGTAAACCCCTTGATTGGCAGGGTTCTGGATCAGATCCATTTCCAAGAATGAAATGGATAGCTAAGGGTAGGGACGATAGATCCACCATAGAGAGATCTCCATTCACGTAGGGTAGTTGATGTTTGGTCAAAACAAAGGAAGGTAAACATATTTATACTTAGAGAAATAATGGTTTACCTATGCATCTCAGGGACACCATTTGAGACAGTATAAAAACTGCACCATTTTAATCTTGATTATATATTGAAATTCCAAGCTATAAATGTACACAATCAAATTTCCTTTAATCAGTTTCTTGGTTGCTAATGCAGTGAAAAAGTTTGAACAGGTTCATGGGAATGAACTCTTGAGAAATCAAGGATTTGAGCTAGAGGATGTTACTTCATTAATCCTTTTTCTCCTTCCTAGTATAGTTCTTAGAAAAATCACACTCCATTTAAAGAACTTTCATCTCATGTGATAAATGCAATGCACCTCCAAATTCTACATGCATTGTTTTGTTGGTCTGTCACATGATACCCGTGCAATTCGTTGTAGATTATTGCTCCTAAGAATTGTTAATCTGAACATAAACATGAACACAAAAACTTACATATATAATCATAAATACAAAGATGCAGCAGAAAAACACTTCATTTCATTAATGGAAAAATATTGAACTATGCTTACAAACAGAATGGAAACAAGATAACTCGGGCGATGGTAGCTTATCTCTGAGAAGAGATGTGGCATCTACATGCCTCTAAATTGTGTTACAATGAGGCTCAAAGGTCTATTTATTATTGAGAAACAATGGAAAATCATAAACATCCAAAAATCTAACCCTAGGAGATGAAGCGCCAAAATTGTGGGACCCGTTTGGGTAAATTGGTACATCAACTTCCCAGGGTTGTAACTTTCGCATACGATTTTCGTTTGGCTATCATAATACCTTGTTTCGAAGATTTCGAAGAGAAGGATGATTGCAGTCTCTTCGTTTCCCCTAAAAACATTGTTTAGGGCTTGAAAACGGCTCTGAAAGTTCAGGGCTCGAAAAACTCCAAAAAATAGTAAATTGTGCTACAATTAAGGAAACTAAAAAACTGAAAGAGACAGTGTTGGGGGTCCAAGTGGAATAGGCAGGTGGCCACCAATATCCACCTAGATCATTCCTCCCCCCTTAGGAAGCCATGGTCCCCATTGAGCAAAATGCCTCCATGAGATGGGGAAACTTCTGCTAAACTTGGTCCCTAGTGAGCCACTTTCCTTGGTGAAGGATTTGGCCAACTTTGACAACTCGATATAGTTAGATCTTCTGCTGGTGAGTGTTATTGATCCGTGTTTCCATGATCCGACTAGTGGTGGCATGTTCCATGCAGTCTGGGTTTAGCTCTATTGGTGTGAGTTATTCTGCAACGTTAGATGTGTCCAACAATGGTGGAAAGTATGGTCAATGACGGTCTACATTGAACACTGGGTGCATACCAAGGAACGGTGGAATGCTAAGCTTGAAGGAATTATCCCCTGTAGCCTTGGTGATGGTGTATGGCCCATATCGGAGTGGGCGAAGCTTGTGGTGGGGTTCAACGAGGTGCTCCTTCTACAAATGTAGTCAAACTTTGTCGCCCACCTAGAACTTATGGGGGACTCAATGTTGATCATGGTGCTGCTTGTACTTAGCATTGGGTCTGTCCAATATATCATGGGCTTGCTGGCGGATGTATTGAATCCACTCAATGAAGTTGTTATCCCTGCTGGCTTCAGACTATACATGAGCTGAATCTGCCTTAGTAGTTGCAAATGGTATGACCATATCAATGGGACATAATGGCTAAAATCCCATCCCTACCAGAAAGGGGTTGTGGCCTATTGAGTTGTGGAAAACTCTGTTGTAGCTGTGTTGGACATAGGGGAGGCTTTCATCCCATGTGTGTGAATGCTTCAATTTGTACATGCGTAGAATGTGTACAATCATCCTATTGACAACCTTTGTTTGGCCATTAGTTTGGGGATGGAAAGCCATGGACTTAGTAAATTTTGTATCCAACATCGACTAGAGACTTGACCAAAATGCACTCAGGAATCTGTTGTCTCGATCTGGGACAATGGAATGTGGGATCCCAAAGTGTACCCACACTCGCTCAAAGAAGAGCTTAGCAGTGGCCTCTGCTGTGATACTCTTCTTGCAAGCCGCCATGATGGCCATCTTAGAGAATCTATCGACGACCATGAAAACACAATCATTGTCGTGCTTAGTAGAATGAAGCACTGAGATGTAATCCATGGAGACATATTCCCAAAGCCAACTAGGAGTAGGTAGAGGAGTAAACAGGCCTTGCTTCTTGATGGTTAGTTTGGCAATAGTGTAGGCGATGCAGGACCTAATGTATTTCCCAACATCCTTATGAAGTTTCATCTAATAAAAATACTTCTCCAATATCACCATTATGTTCTCTACTCCGAAATGTCTAGCGACCTGACTATAGTGCACCTCCCAAATCATCTTTGCACACTCGCTTGAAGGAACACAAACGTGTCCCAGGTTGCATAATAATGCATCCTAAAGGTGAAAATTTGAAATTGGCTTCCCTTCCAGAGGTTCTGGTATGTGATGTCGAATTTTAGATCGCTCTTGTAAAGACGTGGCCACTCCGATGTCTCGTGCCCACAAGATTCGAGCATAGTGAAGAGTTCCATGACCGGTGGTCGGCTGAGGCAATCATGGACATTATTGATGCTACCCTTCTTATACTTAATGTTCAAATGGAACTGTTGCAGGTAAGTGGACCATTTCTGATCGCGATCATTCTGCAACTTGCCTTGTGTCTGTATGAAATATAGAGGTTGGTGGTCTATGTGGATGACCGTTTCCTTCCCCATAATGTAATGCTTCAATTGATGCTAGGCCTGCACAATGGAATACATTTCTTTGTTGTAAGTGGGTACTTTCGGACTGTTTCTGAAAGTGTCTCACTGTGGTAAGCCACTGGATGCCCATGCTGAGTAAGAATTACACCAATAACATAGTTAGAGGCATCTGTCTCAATCTCAAATGTTTGTTGCAGGTCTGGTAATGTGAGAAATGGTGTAGAAAAGAGGCGATTCTTCAACTCAGAGAATGCTTGTTGTTGGGTTTCAGACCAAAAAATCTATTCTTTTTCTCTACCCTTGGTGACTTGACTTAAAGGCCAAGTGATATGAGAGAACCGCAACATGAACATACAATAGAAGTTGGCAAGATCCAAAAAATACAGAGCTTTGTTAGAGTGGTTGGGGCTAGACAATCCTGAATGACTTGTATCTTGGATGGGTGCACATGTACACCTTTCTCATCAATTATGTACCTCAGATATTGAACCTGGGTCAGGCCAAAGGTGCATCTCTCCAAGCTAGCACACAAATTTTGTTGTCGCAAGGTTTGAAGGACCTACCAAATATGGTGGAGGTGCTCGTCCCAACTCTGGCTGAAGATCAAGATGTCATCTAAATACACCACCATGAATGCATCAGTGAAGGGTCACAAGATGTCATCCATCAATCTCATGAAGGTTGTAGGGGCGTTCATCAATCCAAACGGCATGACCAACCATTCAAAAAGGCCCTCCTTGGATTTGAACGCAGTCTTCCACACATCAAAGGGTTCGATAGGCACCTGGTAATAACCTAACTTTAAATCAGTCTTGCTGAAATATTTGGCCCCCTTGAGCTGGTCAAGAAGGTCATTAGTCTGCGAGATTGGATACCTATTCTGGACCTTGATCTTGTTCAACACCTGATAGTCAATATAAAGCCTCCAAGTCCCTTCATTCTTCTGTACCAATACAATCGGGCTCTCACAAGGTGATGAGCTTGCCCTGATGTGCACTTTCTGCAGTAGTTCCTGAATCCGCCTCTTGATCTCATCGTTCTCCAGAACAGAGCGCCGATATATTGACCCATTGGGTAGCGGTGTGCTTGGGGTTAGATTGATGGAATGCTTGACCTGATAGTGCAGAGGTACTCCTATAGGTGAGATGAAAATATCCCTGTACTCCTCCACAACCTTGTCCATCTGCTGCTGCTGCGTAGAGGAACCCTGCCTGGATTCCGTGGCCACAACCTACTTCTTGCCTTGAGGGCGAATCATAAGGAAAATAAATATCCTGGCCTAGGAAATAATCTTATGGCATTTCTTTGCAATGATCAAAGAGACGATGGTAGGTGGGGCTACCTCCGATATCCTGTACAATTTTTTGGCCAAGGTAATAATCACAGAGTGAGGTCTAGACTCATATACAACATGTCTCTTCCACAAGTATGGTTGTCTGAACAAGACATCACAAAATTCAAGAGGAGAAACATTACACAGTACCTCATCCATGAAGGGCTTGATGCTGTAGGGAAGGTGACATTGCTGGTTGACGTGAAGATCTAATCCTTGGTGAAACCACCCGATGGTATATGACTGTGGATGTGGTGTAGTCTTTAGGCCCAACCGCTTCATGACCTCTACTGAATGAGGTTATTTTGGCTCCCGCTGTCGACAATGAACTGTAGCAGAGAACCCTTCACCCACATCTATCAGTGGAAGAGGTGTTCCCCCTCCTCTGGATCTTCAGGCTCAATCTTGTGGATCTTGGTAGTGGCCATGGTGGCACTAGGCTCCACATCAATGATTTTCTTCCCTTTGTCAGTTCCCTTATTGGGTTTTGATTCAGAGTCGGAACATGCGTCTGATTCAGAATCCTTTAGCTTGACCACCAGTAACTGCTTGGCCCAACACTCGTATTGTGAGTAAAACTCTTATGGAACTCACACCATTTTCCCGTGTCCTTCTTTGTCTTCGTGGTCTTGTTATTTTATTGCAGCTTCGATGGGTTATCCTAGGTAGCCTCGCCTTGGCTTGGCCCTTTGTTCTATGGTTTGGGGGTGCCTTTTCCTTGCTTTGGATTAGCAGACCCAAAGTACCGCTTCTTCTATTTAAATTTATGCTCAATCTTGACTGCGTACCGGTACTCCTTGCCGAGCAAGGAAATGTCCAGGAACTCCATCTCGTCCTGGATGTACTTGTGTAGACAGTCATGGTACTTGAGCACCAAATGCCAATCAGTGTCCTTGATACCCAACTTCGTGCGAAGGGAATGGAAAATATTTGTGAACTCTGGCACATCTTGGTCTCTTCCCTGCTGTAGCAAGGTCCACTTTATGTATTTATGTTCATAGCTCTCGATAGGGTAATATTGTTCCTTGATGGCGTCTCAGAAAGAATCCCAAGTGGGTGTGGCTAAAAACAGTGAGGGTTCACTCTCATCCTTTTGTTCACAGTAGGTTTCCCACCAGTCCTTGACGTGTGGAGCAGCTTTGAGAAGTTCAAAAGTAATCTTTTCCCAATTGGAAAAGCCATGAATTGAAAAATATCCTTCCAACAGATTTAACCATTTATCTACGACATTTGCATCTATCATACCTTCAAATAGGGGAATATTGAAGTTAACTTGTACCTTAAAAGGAGTGGCACCTCCAGAGTGGTCTCTGGATGAAGATGCATTGCCTGTGAGTAGCTGTCGAAGGATCTTGGCACAGTTATCTATCATCACGAACCTTTGTCGCTTGAGGGCTTCCTCGAGCAACATTTTTAAAGGATCTCCTTCCCCCTCATCTTTCTTTTCTTCCACCATGGGAGGTCGTCGGGTTTTGCGAGGTTGATCTTGCAATGGTTCAGCCAGATCGAGCCCTAACTCCTTGTACCCTGACCTCGTTGGGGACATGCGAAGAAAAACAGAGAAAGAGTAGACTGCTCTGATACCACCAATCCGAACTTAAACAGGAACGCAACAACTTACATATATAATCATAAATACAAAAATGCAGCATGAAAACACTTCATTTTATTATTGGAAAAATACTAAACTATGCTTACAAACAGAATGAAAATAAGATATCTCGAGAGATGTAGCTTATATTTGAGAAGAGATGTGGCGTCTACATGCCTCTGAACTGTGTTACAATGAGGCTCAAAGTTATTATTGATAAATAATGGAAAACTCTAAACATCCAAAAACCTAACCCTAGGAGATGAAGCACCAAAACTGTTGGCCCTGTTTGGGTAAATTGGTACATCAACTTCCTGGGGTCGTAACTTTGGCATATGATATTCGTTTGGCTATCATAATACCTTGTTTTGAAGATCTCGAAGAGAAGGCCAAAAACAAACTAGCAAGCTCATTTGGGATATTTCTAGTCTCTCTCTTTCCCCTAAAAACATCATCTAGGGCCTCAAAATGGCTCTGGAAGTTCAAGACCTGAAAAACTGACAAAAATAGTAAACGATGCTACAATTAAGGAAACCGAAAAACTAAAAGAGACAGTGTTGGGGGTCCAAGTGGAATAGGTAGGTGTCCACCATTATCCACCTGGATCAATTGTAGGATAAGTTGAACTTTAGGATAAGGTGAATTTTAGGATAAGGTGAACTTTAGGATAAGGTAATTGATATCATCGTGATGAACTTGTTCTCATCTTGTGGTTTTCCAATGACATTAGTTCCCGTACCGGATTGTAGGAGATAAAATACATTTCGATTGTGGAAGGAAAATTTCTAGAATATAGATGAGTGAATTTGGTTTTCCAATGATATTAGTTCCCGTATCGAATTATAGGAGAGAAATTATGATTTGATTATGGAAGGAAAATTTCTAGAATATAGATGAGTGAATTTCTGCTAACACCTTAAAAATGCGCGTACCATATCTGGCACTAAAAACTATCACATTGGGTCAATTCTACTGAATGTTATTATACTTGGATCATCATTGAGCCGAGAGGATCATTCTACAACCTAGTATGGGGGGTGTGTAAGTTTGTCCATCTATTCGTCCCTCTTTAAAATAAAAAATAAAAATAAAAAATAAAAAATAATGTTATGAATAGAAAAATCTCAATATCTCAATGCCTTCCCCCAAATGGAACCTGCCGAATTTACACCGGTCTGCAAGATGAAGTTCAGTTCTGAAGTCTAACTCACTTTTTTCATATAATTACAATGTACCTAGTCAACCCTCATTTCTTCTGGATCAGTATCTAAATTGCATGACATCATTCCACATCTATGAGTTAATATCAAAATCGAGTTAATATTGGAATTGATTTGATTGAGTGGAAGTTCATAATCATTTTCATTGGATAGAATTAAATAAAATTCAGTGAAATTTATACTATGGATTTATGGATTCATGGCGAGTTTTGAGTGTGTGTGTATATATATATATATATATATATAATATATATATATATATATATATATTATATATATATATATATATATTATATATATATATATATATATATATATAATCTTAATCATTCATATAAGTGAAAAAATTAACATTTGTATATACACACCAACATGTGTATTTTTTAGGAAACTATGAAGTTCTTTCTTGTAGTGGCTATATTGCATTACATAAAAAAGTCGCATATAATGTCTTATCCTCATATATTTCTTACATTTTTCTGAACATCTTAAAAAATACTAGTATAGTGCTACCAAAGCCAACAATCTATAAACAAACATATGTACTAACATAATATGCTATGAAGCATCACTTTCACTTTGATAAGTGAAAGTTTCAAAAATTAAACACCATCTTCATTTTGTATCTCATTCATAAATGTCCTATGGTATAATTGGTAGTGATTGGCTCCCAACTTTCAACTACATACCATAAACCCTTAGTCAAGTGTAGGCCTTCCTTAGAAAGTCGATTTTCTGCTCCATTTCATCCTCTATAAATATGCATGCATGTAAAGGAAATAAATTTGAACTTTAGTCTTAATAGATCCTCCAAAATATGAGCAAAGTGTATGTTCTGACACTGTTGACTCTCATTAACCCAATTTACCACCATCAAATAGTCACCAAAAATTTTAAGTTGGTCACAGCCCTTCTCTTGAGAAAATGCTATAAGATATCTGCAAGTTGATAGTTCTACCCATTTATTTGAACCTCTACCCAGATCCATATTAACATGGTAAGAATATTGCTTGGACAAGTGCATAACAAGTGCCCCTCCCACTCCCCCACAAAGCATCTCCTCACCCTGAGATGTCCCATTAAAATAACCCCAAGGAATAGTAACATCATACACTTCTTTAATAGTAGTCCTCCCATAAGCCAACACTCTTGATTGATGATAATGTGAGACGATTGTGAGACCTTCAATTGCTATATCGATTTTGGAAATTATCTTTAATTTTTGGTCAACTAAATGCCTCAACTTAAGATGAGTGGTATACCTTTAAAATATTTTCTATCCCTATTCTATACCCAACATTTCCATATCTCCTCAAAATATAAACCCTCCCACATACAATCCAGACCTAAAATAGCACAACAAGCTGAGCAAAATTATTTTTTAAAGGGGCAATTAAAAACCAAATGTTTTGTAGACTCCTTGTCACCCTTGCAAAGGGCAGACCAACCACAGGGGCTTCACTCAATGAACCTAAGACATATCATGTGTGATCGTGGTATATTAAACAATACCCTTAATTTGACTACATATTGGTAAATACCTCTAAAAATCACATTATTTAGCCCCCTGCCAATATGAACCCAATACACCTTCCCACTTTTAAAAGCTCCTACTTTCAATAGATATTGTAGGTATCTATTTTTTCATTAACATTTTTTACCTCCCTTTATATTTTTCCATTAACTTTGAGCTCCATTTTTTATACCTACCAATATAAAAACCATTTACTGCCTATATATCCCTCAATATATTATGTCATTTTTTCCTCAATATATATCCCCCAATATCAATCCATGTGGTATGGTATTTCTCCCCAATGAAGCCCCCGTGACACCAACCAGGGCCATTCTTATGTCTTCGATGCATTACATCCCAAGTCATAATTTTTTTCTCTATAATACACACAAGAAGATGAAACTTTGATGGGAATATTCACTCCCAAAGCATTTTACACCACCAAAAGACCTCTATATTTTGAGCTACCACATTCAAATGTATGTAACCCAACTTTGGAGTATAAATTCCATGAGGCAAGTGAGCCCTGACCAACTCATCCTCTTTGTCAAACAATCTAATATTTTGAGCTACCACATTCAAATGTATGTAACCCAACTTTGGAGTATAAATTCCATGAGGCAAGTGAGCCCTGACCAACTCATCCTCTTTTTCAAACAATCTAATATGAGTTGTAGACAAAGCATCCAAATAACTACTCCATTCCTCTTGTTATTACTCATGTAGAATAAATTTTTTAGTTGTAAACCAACCTTGTAACTAAAGGTGGTTTGTATAGGATTATTTATATGACCAATTCTAGAAATACCATGATCTCTAAGAAGATCAATGAAAGCTTGTTTTAGCCTATACCACAATACAAAACATATAACAAATCATTATTGGGGTTGTTAAATAAAGGAAATCAAGAAATTGAATGAGGCAAAGGATAAAATTTTAATAAGGCATGTGTGATATACTTATGTACGCATAATATAATTAAGAACCTAAGGAAAATAATTAATCATTATCATTAGAATACCACCTATAACTCAAAGATACATTTAAGGAATAATAATGCATGTCAATGTAGTAAACATTCATTTGCACCTATATGTATGTTCCTAACCCACTCCTAGACATCCAATAAAGGAGGACCCCATGGTGATGCATCCAATGTATGATTCACATCAAACCATATCTTCTCGATAAATCCTTTATGGTCATAGATAACGTTTTGCTAATGAAGGAAGTTATAGTTGAAGATATATAATTATGTTGAGTTACAAAATGTTATCAAGGCATGATTTTTGTGGTAATTAATACTTAGAATGTATGATAAACGAGTTATATATACATTCTAAATGAGTTATATATATATATATATATATATATATAGTAGAAGCATGTGTTTGTCATGATTCAAAGGAGTTATATTTGAGGATAATGGATTAGTGGTTTAAAGTTATGTATATTATACATTCTAAATGAGTTATATATATATATATATAATAATATATATATAATATATATATATATATATAATAATATATATATATATATATATATATATGTAGAAGCATGTGTTTGTCATGATTCAAAGGAGTTATATTTGAGGATAATGGATTAGTGGTTAAAGTTATGGTTGATGTGTAGTCATGTAGTAACGAATGAATTCTAAACCAAATACATATCAATATTAATAAATATTTTGTGAACCTTTAATTATTGTAAGGGTAGGATGTGAGACCATAGGGGTTTACATGTTTTGGGCATGTTAAACAATAAAGAAAAGAAAAAAAAAATGCTTTGGAACATGAATTATTGTGTGCAATATACTTCAGTATTAGAGTGCTCGGTTCATATATTGGACCTAGGCACCATTATCACCTTCCATAATGATGATTATTATATGGTTAAAAATTAATAAAATTTGGTGTTGTTGAAACATGTATCATGGCTAGAAGAGGTGCATGCTAGGGAAGGTTGGTTAGAGGGTGTGACATGGTGCCGTTGCAATAATGAACTCTTATCATCCCACCCAATAATGTGGAAGATAATGTTGTGCAGGAACAAATTTCTACCGGAGAAGTTTTGAACTTAATGAGATCATTTTAGTATATGTTGACAACTTGAAAAGTTAAAGACCCCAAAATCCAACAAGGAATGATATGTGTTGAGAAATGGAAAAGGTAAAGTTTCCAGAACTTTGGGGGTCCACAAATGGACAAGTTTCAAAAGCATGGTTAGAGAAAATGGCCATGTGTTTTACCTTGAGGGGATACACCTCAAATATGAAGGATAAAATGGGTGTATTTCAGTTGAAAGGAAGTGCACTACTATGGTTGAAAGATCTACTACCTCTGTTGTGGATGGACATTTCAAAGGTCATGAATGAATTGTTTAAAGAAAGGTTTAAGGAATGATACCTATCAGAATGTTTCATTGAAAGAAAGATGGATTTAATGCATTAAATCGGGGTAGTCGATCATTACCATAGTATGAAGCCTGATTCATTGAACTACTCCATTATAACCCATAATTAAACACAAAGAAGTTGAGCGTAAACAATGTTTTTTATGGATTAAACTTGGGCCAAAGTCAAGATTTTAATGCCTCATACCTTGAACTAGGAAATTCAGTTGGCCATCATCACTGAAGAGAAGATCTTAAATAGTGGTCAAAACATACTTCCAAGGTTTACAAGGTCATGAGCATCTACCAGGAACAATATAGAATGCAATAACTTTGAAATGGGGTTGGTTCACAATCATCAAAACTAGTCAGTAAGAAACCAAAGACCACCATATTGGCCTCAGGCATAGAAATCACACATTGTATCTTAACAGACATAATCTACTACCTCATAGGCATGTCATCCACCATATTATCATTTACATAGTAGTACCATGCCACACCTCAACAATATCTAGTGCAACAGTCGAGTTCCTATCAACAGATTTCCAAACCAATTTGTAGTCCAATCAATAGTAGGAATTAAGCTCCTAAAAGAGGGTTTTGGACTTATGGAGGTCCAAATTTTGTAATCCCAATACAAATCAGTCATAAGCCATAGTAGGAGATCTGGGAAAGGCTCATTTCATCCATGCAGTGATGAAAAGTCACTAGGCTCAACTCCAATCCACTGTACTTGAGATGATACATAATATTGATGGTATAAGTGTGGTTATTTTAATATATCTAGGTGTTATTGAATATTTTTTTTCTCTAAATTTATATTGTGAAAAATTACACATGAAGTAATTGCACAACAAGATATTAGGCATGTAGAAATGGCTCACGGGATGAAAAGTAGTGTATGTAAGTTGGTGAGGGACAAGTAGAAATGGCTCACAAGATGAAAATTAGTGTATGTAAGTTGGTCAGGGATTGTGAGGTGGATCTAAGCATGTGTAGGAAAAAAGTATCCTTGTATTTGACATTCCTAGGATCATATGATGTGGTTATAAGAATGGATTGGTTGGAGGAACGAGGTAGTTCTAGAGTGCAAGGAGAAGATACTATATTTCACAAATGATGAAAGTCGAAGGAAATCCTTGATAAGGGAAAACTAATGGGTGTCCCTTAGGTTCATTTCATCAATACAAAGATAAAATGTAGATGCAGGAGATGTCAAATTTGCATGATTATAGCATTAAATGATGAAGGTAATGTTGAGGATCTAGATAAATATCCAACTCTTTTTGAATTCAAGGACACATTTTCAAAAGATTTACCTGTGCATTGACAATACTAGAAATTCCCCCAACAACATGATATCTTCTCGATATAAAGTCCCAATTAGACTCTACACTATTTGGAGTGGAAGTCCCATCTAGAATGCTGGCTTGGATACCATTTTGTTGAGTTTATGATGTGCCTTGGAAAAAATCACCAACATAAGAGAGAACCAATATCACTTTTGAGACATACAAGTAATGTTATCTTTGTGAAATATAAAAATATAATGTGCATACAATACTTCCATGAACAAAGTAAATAATATGATCCTTTAGAAGAACAATGATAGCACTATTCTAATAAAGACACACATATAAGGAAATAATTGTTAATTTATTTGAAAAATAGTTTTCAAACAAATACAATTATTAAAGCATAAAGGACATACCATTTCAATTAGCATATGCATTAAACACAACAAACTAGTTCATTCCCTTCAATACATGTGAATACAAGCACATACCACAACCATCACAAGAGAAGTCTTACAACAAGTTTTGATATATGTGTGAAAAGATGTTCGACTCAAAGAGATTCTTATGATTATGTAGAAGTACCAAGATGCACAGTTACAAAGACATTTCACTTGTTCCAATAGTGGAATGTGGAAGCCACAACTTGCTTCTCAAAAGAAAAACCTCTCTCTCCTATGCTAACAAGAGAAGCTAAGGACAAAAGTCCCTCCCTCTGAGCTATGAGTGTCTTTGTATACTAGGGTGAGATGACTCTCCACTTCCCTTGTGAGTCTTGAACTCCCTTCATGACTCTTTGGCTTCCATGTGACCTTTGGTCTTCTTTGTGACTTTTAAAATTCTACACGTCTTTTCATTTTCATCCCATTTTCTAATTACAAAGTTTAACTTTTTACAAAATTGTGGCTAAAATTATGAAAATAAAATACATTTTTATATAAATTTGAGTAGTTTGCAATTCTAGCACTGTGACATGTAGCTCATTTGTAAGATATTGGTAACAAGCCTTATATTCTAATGCTGTGTCTTTGAGCTTCTATGGTAGCTCTTGTTCACATCCATATCTCATCCTTCCCTCTAAGGCATCTGGTAATATGGTCTTGAAGCCCACTTATATATTGTTCCATAACATAGTTAACTTCATGTGAAACTTAACTGATTTAGTGACATATTGGAGAACAACCTCTTTTGTTACTTACAAGGATTCTTGAGTAGCTTCTTGTCTTATGACTTCCAATGTCTCATTTAGCTCTTGCCTGATAACTTCCATTTGCTTCACCTCTCTAATCATACCAACTGAAGTTATTCCAGGCATTCAGACCAAAGCCTCCAATCCAACATGTAAATTCATATAAGTTAAAATAGTGTTGGCTATGTTGGTGTTTAGCTGATTGTATGTATGGAAAATTTTTCTTACTTCTACTCTATCCACTTCAGCCTCAACTCTCCCTTTCTTGGGAAATGTTGTTGGTGCATTCAGATATTTGGCACCCCATTCTTATATAAGGTCTATAGCCATATGAGATAGTTATACAATCCTTATCTTCTCTTGGAAATCCCTTTGGATTTCATATAAATGGGCCATTACTTTGTGGAGTGTTATCATTTTGTCATAAACTTTCTTCATTATGTCTTCCAACTGCTTAAGTTCCTCAAGTATTGTGGCCCACAAACCCTCTTTGTTTGAACCTATGGAAGACACCCTTTGATTTTCAATGAGAAGATGGTAATTTTGTTGCTTTTAATCAACCAGTTCTTTCTTCAACCATTAAAGATATAGAGTGAGATAATTAATGCTCTTTTTAGTGGCTACTGCAAAGGTTTCACCTGCAAAAGCGCTTTCTTTTGGATTAGTCTTTGTGTTTAAAAAAATCTCTCTCTTTGTATTGTTGGAGATTGGTCAATCTGGTTCATTCAGAAAATAGTTCCTCCTTTCTTGAATGATCTTGTGCTTGATTTGATCAAACGTGAAATTTGAGATATCCAAAATTTTTCCTTCTCCTAGAGGTTGATACCCATTTCACTGAGAGGAAGATGCTCGCCTGTTAGAGGAGTTGGAGGCCAAATATTCAGAGATGCTACTATTGGCTCAAATTCTATTGATTGATTCTCCTCTGCTTTTTCATCTTCCAGCTCTTGAGTAATTAGTTCTTCTTCTAATTTCTTTTTTAATTCTTCTTCGTCTTGCTTTTTCCTCCATTCTTCTTCAAGATGAAGCCTTGTTTGTTCTTCCTCCTCCTTTTTCTTCTTCAAGGCTTCATCTTTCTATTTCTTCAAAATTTTCTCTTCATTCTATTTTCTCAGTTCTTATTTTTTTTTTCTCATTGCCTCTTGCTTGAGATTTTCATGTTCTTCCTTTTACTTTTTGTCTTCCTCTCGTCTCTTCAATTTAGCTTCTTCACAATACTTTATCTTTTTTTCCACTTCAACTACAAATTTAGTATCTTTATCAGCTTTAAAAATTTTACTTCTTTCTTGTGCAACTTATTGCTCATGTTTTCTTTTTAGTTCAAATTTTCCTTGGATGCCTATCTCCTCATGGTTTCCTCCCTTTGGCTAAATTAAAACATTTGTTTGGTTTGAAGAACCTGCTTCTCCAGTTGTTCCAACTTCTTTGGAGGCATTGTAATGATTCATGATTTTCTCTAGAGTCTTTCCATGAGACTAAGACATATTTCCATGTATACCTTCACTTGTCACAACGCTGCGCAACTATGCCTCTGGGATCATGCTAGTGATATACCATATCACCGATATTGAGGTGCTCCGATTATAAAATTTACTCCTTTGTTTGCTTCAAGCTATTGAACTTGTATGATCCAATATGCAATGGGAATATGGGCCATGATGACTTATTTGACATCTACAACTATCCAGAAAATTTTGTAGAAAGTTGATAGTCGACCTCTTCTATGAAAACCTTATCTATCGTGAATAATGGCATGAGGTGTGGGATTTTTTACTCTTCAACGACTCAGTTGAATGTTTCCTGAGGTGATGCAAACTAGTCGGTAATATCTGCTAGATATTCCCTTGCTTGATCTTTCATTCATAGTGCCTTGGTGTCAAATATCATCTGATATAGTATTGAGATAAAGAACTCGGTTATTATTGCATATACTCCTGTAATATTTTCCCAAAGTATCTTGCAATACATATGCACTAGAGGTATCTATTTAGCATAAGCCCATTTCCATTCCAACCCTGGGAATTTGTTCTTGGTGCATATACCATATAGTAGATATGAAGACATGTAGAATTTAGGTTATTCACCTTCTGACACATTCTTTGCTTTTACAATAGACTTTTGAAATGACTGTGCTATGAGATCAAATGAATTGAAAATGGTTCCCTTGGTAGTGTGTGGGTGTACCATATAAACCTACTTTTCCTCAAAGAATTCGACATTCCCACATCCATATAGCTTGCAACACATGGTTATTAAGTATTGGTATACTTTCTTCAACACCTTGGTTTTGTAAATATCATAAGGATTTAATGAAATTTGCTGAGCTCTTGCCACCAAGTTATGATAATATCCTTCGTAGGTTTTATGAAACTGGCATAAAATCTCATATTAAGATATTCTTCTAGTTTGGGAAACTTGTAGTACATGTGGATATCATGATCTTGATATGTGGTCAGTACTTCTCCCTTTGAGCTTCTCACAATCATGTTTTGTGGGTCAATGTAATTCAAGATCCACCTACTTTTCTCTGCACAAGGTAGCACTAGATAGTGGTAAGAAATCCTATGAAACCTAGAATGCTTGATGTTGAGGTACATGTCTCTATCTTCTTCATCTTCATGAATCACCTTCCTAGCAAAGTCTTTGAATATATTTAGCTAGGACAAAGTCATTAACTTATCGATGAAACATGCAGTTTCCTTGAGTATGGGTTCTTTAGGCTTCAAACTAGTGACCACACCCTCAATTTTGCACTCAAATATTTCTCTCATAGGTCCTTTTATTGTAACAAGAGGAATGGTTTCTTTAGATCCACTTAATTGTATATGCAAAAGGTAGCACTGGAGAGTGGTAAGAGATCCTATGAAACTTGGAATGCTTGATGTTGAGGTACACGCCTATATCTTCTTCGTCTTCGGGAATCACCTTCCTAGAAAAATATTTGAATATATTTAGCTAGGACAAATTCGTTGACTTGTTGATGAAAGATGTAGTTTTCCTTGAGTATGTGTTCTTTAGGCTTTAGACAAGTGACCACACCCTCAATATTGCTCTCAACTATCTCTCATGGGTCCTTTTCTTGTAATGAGAGGCATGCTTTCTGTAGAGGATGACAAGATGATATACTAGAGATATTTTTCACCTCAAAACTCAAAATCATTCATGGCAATATGTTGAAAATGCAGCAAGAAAATCTAGTTTTGACTTTTCCTTGGTCAAACAAGATTTAAATTTCCATTTCTATTTTAGAAGAATACTTGGACGTAGTTAACTGAGGTGACATGGCTCTTTTTCCCTTAGTTAACTAAGTAAATTTGATTTGGAGACACTTGAGTTCAGTTCTACATGATTGATTTCTAATATGTAGCAATTTATTTAAGTTAATTTGAGTCATTGTATGTTTAACTAGTTCTAACTATCATAAGAACTAGTGGAGGTCAAGTTGTGGATTTGTAACTTCAACCACACTCAGTGATCAAGCAGTAAATTGATCAATCAACCAAAAATAATTGTTGAATGCGGAGATTTCGAGTTACCAATTTGAGATGGAGATTCCAAGGCAGTGTTCTATCAGTTGTAGCATATTCCCATGTGTACTGGTGGTGCATGTAGTCATAGATTGACCTAAGGCTATTATGGAATTCCTTGGTGTGAAATTCCTAAAAAATAGGGGAAATTTCCCAAGGGAACAACTCAAGGAAATATTATCTTGGGAAGGCTTGAAATTTTACGATTTTATGGTTTTCTAGATACCTCGAATGGTCATATGGATTCTAGAAGTGTCAACTCGTCATATGTTTTTTTGGCCCCGAGACCACATGCACTAATATTTAAATAATATTAAAAATGGATCAAAGTGGAGTAGTGAACACTTAGCAAGAAAATGTGGTTTGATCTCTACGATGAGGATAGTTTCTGATTCAAAATTTGTTTTCTGGTTTGAGTTTTGCATATGAAAAGGAGCTTTATGTGATATTTTTGAGGTACATTTTAGTTTACATTTGGATGTGGAGTTGTGATGAGGAGCAAGTATGATATGGCCCGTTATATATGACCAATAGTAGGCTGAAGCAACTAAGGTCAAAATACTAGTCCAATTTTGGCGAAGATAGATTTTAGTGGAATTCTGACAACATTTTGAGTTTTGGTTTTGTTATTTGTTCTAACAAATATAAAGAAGATTGGAATTTTAATTCCTTGTGAAGGTATGCTAATTATGGTAGAGAAATTATAGCTATGTATATGACTTGTTAATAAGTTTCACTGTAGGGCTATAATTTGGTGTGAGATCCATAACTAAGTTTGGCTATTAACAAAACTGTATGTTGTGGTGAGAATAACTATGGCTCGTTCCATTAGAAGTCTTACATTGATTGATTAGACCATGAACTAAGTATGCTATCATGACTATGACTTAGTGACTTGGGCTATATTCCATGTTGTTGCATGACTATTCCTATTACACAATGAGTAGAAATAGAAGTAGGATGCATGCGTACACTAAATTTGTATTGGATAGGGTGAGTTGGCTCTTGACTAATAAACAACCAGTGGTTAACAAATGCATATCACTTGTATTGTCCATGTCAAGATCAATTTATGTATGGCCTTATGGGTCAATCAACATTGGTCAATGTATTATACTGAATGATGACTAGTCTTAGGATCGAAGCCTGTCACTTCCGCTTTGCAACCAAATCATCCACATTGTATCCAAGATGGTTGAAGGTTATTACGAGAGACATTGTGTAGTAGAGTTGGGAGCATAAATGTATTGTGTGGATGAGGCTATGAGTTCGATCCATGTCGGGCATGAATATTTTTTTTAATGTTACCACTTTCATTTGTCAAATGATTAATTGATCTTCAGTTAATGTTTTGTAACATCAGTGTCAGAAAGAGTACAATTTTTATAGGGCGCCCAAAAGGAGCAGCGTGACGAAGGTTTAATTTCAATTATAGTTTATTATGGTTTTTATGGGTTTTTGGAGTCATTATTGATCTAAATTGAAATTCAGAAGAAATTAGGTGATTTGGGCTCAGAGACAGATGCAACCAAAGGGGTTTTATATTGTTTTGACTCATATTTAATGACCAAATTATCTTAGTTTTTTTTATTGCCTATGAGCATAATGCATGTGTCTTATATACATGAAGTAAATAGGTTCTGAGAAGGGGTCTGAGCGACCAAATTGATGAATTGGTAAGAGCAGAGTTTGGGATAACACTTTGATAGCCAACAATAGAGATTGACATGAATTTTATGCTAGTAATTACAATTGAGATGATGGTACATGTTTCTTATGGAAGTATAGTGTTTGTAGGTTATATGGCAGTATAGAGGTTGTTGGTTTTGGGGTGGAGACAATGGAAATGTTTATGGAAGTAACAATATTTGTGGCTTTTGTTATGCAACCAACTCACAAAATAGAAGAAAAGATAGATCAATGACTTAAAAATTATTCTCTTCAAGGGATAAACCTCCTTTACATTACATAAATGGACAATTCTTGGATGATACAAATGATAAGACCTCCTTCGTATATATATGAGTCTAAGGGGTGACAATATAATTAGAGCCTACATAATAATAATAATAATGTAAAGGCAAAAAATAACAATATGGGGGAAACATGGGCACAATAATAAAAAAAGGGGGCTAAAATAACAATAAAAATAAGGGGGATAAACTAGTATTATAGGGACCTAACATGCCCATCTCCTTGAAAAAAAATGTCCTCAACGCTTGAGTAGTTCGGGATGCTTTTATATAAAATTATCATCCTCCCATGTGGAATCTTCAGCGGGTAATTGCTTCCACTTAATGAGATACTCTGGAATTAATCAATTTCATAGTTGTCTAGTTCTTGTTCCCATGACTACTCCAGGCTCAAATTTGATTTTTACTTCTTCATCAAATTTTGGAAACACTGTTTGAATTGAGAACTTGTCACCAATAATCTTCTTTAAGCATGAAACATGGAGAATTGGGTGTACTCGGGAAGATGTAGGAAACTCCAATTCGTATGCCATAGTACCAATCTTTTACAACACCTTGTAAGAACCATAGTACTTAGGTGATAATCTATTATCGTTCTTAGCTTACTTGAGGGACATTTGTTTGTATGGTTATGGTCGTAAAAATATATAGTCGCCTATTGTTAGCACTCCATAATTTCATAAGGTTGTGAAAGAAACCTAGAGGTAACCATAGAACCACTTTCAATCTTAGAAGCTAGCCCTTCTAAACTCAGAGAGAGATCTCTCTATTAGATTTAGATTTGTTGCTTTTGGAATTTTAGGCTAGTTATTAGGTTCAGAGTTTGGTTTTTTGAAATTTTTGGTTGAAACTACAAGGAAAGGTCCATTGGGCAATGGAGTGAAAGCTTAAGGTGATCAAAAATAGAAATATCAGAAAATATTGAAAGAGGGCAAGGTAGGCAGGCTATGGGATCTTTGAAGCTTTGTGGAGTGAGAGGGAGGAATAGATTTAGATTCCATTAAACATGGAGCATTTTAACATGAATCCTATATTTAACTTCAGTTTGAAAACATATAAATTGCGTAAGCCAGGACATAGTGTAACTAAACAAATTCAGCCCTTAATTACTATTTTAAACAATTCAGATAAGAAAAAACATACGAAAACAAAGATATACAAGTTTACAAAAGGAAACACATCACCAATTAGCCTGACACGTGAATCCTAGAATAGTCTTCTGTATTAATGAAATGATCACTTTTAGCTTAGTGAACAACTTTACATCAAAATGGGCTTTCTTTATACAAGTCCCAACATTTGTTCTTTGATTTGTGAAGTATTTATACAAAAATGATGAAAAATACCTTGAGTGAAAATATTGTTAGTGTCGCCCACGGGGCTTTGCATTGACGGTGAATGGGTGCGCTGCTAAGGCACTCCTTGCGATAGGTCATCGGTTCAAATCCCCGTGGGTACTTAGGTTAGTCTTAACGTAGAAAAAAAAAGAAAATATTGTTAGTGTCCAGTAGTCACATTGATCAAATGTATTCTTTTCATATTGTGGATAAGGTCTTAGGGTCAAATTATTATATTATCAAATAGAATTTGACATCTCTCCTAGTTGTCAAAAGGTCCCAAAGTCATTTGTCTAGGTATCATTGCTACTCCCTCCACTTGTTCAATGTCACCATCACCCATCATGGTCATGTCATCATTACTTGTCCTAGGTCATCAAAAGAGTTGGAGGGTCGCCATATAAGTCATGGTCTAGGATATACATTAGATTGTCATCATTAAATCAGTCATCAATATCAAACAAGGGAGTCATGTCATCCATTTTGCTCATCATCATGAGAGTTAGAAAATTAGGGAATAGAGTTTTTAGAAAACAATCAAAGTATCATTTCCTATTCAAGTTATAATGTTGCATTCAAATCATATCAGCCAAGTCATTTTCATTCAACCATCAAAACCAAAAATTCGATTTTTCAAGTATAAAGGGGCATCAAAACATTTCAAATTTCATTTCATCCCTTAAAAATTTCCAAGAGATCTTGTCTACCATTGAGACACTCACCATAGCCATAAAAGCATCAAAATTCCATCACCACTGCTCTAGCTATCAGTTTGCTGCATTTCTGGAGGGCTTCATACGCTTCTGGAGGTTGTTGTGCTTTTTATTGGGAGGCCAAAAGGAGAAAATAACAAGTTAATTCTTCATTTCAGTTTTTTAAAGAATATTTAAACAAGTAAGTGGAGCCTTCACAAACCCTAGATGCAGTCAATTCCTTCATAAAATTGATTAAATTCCTTGCTTAGGGTTTTGCTGCGTTTTTGCATTTTCATGATTTTTGGCTCCTTTTAAAGAGAAACCCCCTTGTTTCGAAGCTTACCTATCCATAATTACCCTAATCATCACTTTCCACCTTTCCCCACACTCAAAATCACTCATATTATCAGTTTACTTCACAACCCTATCTAGTTGTTTGTGCTTCTAGCTTAGGACTGTGTTTTTCTCCCCCCCCCCCCCCTTCTTTTCTCACTCAATTGGATAATTTCCACTCCCATTACCTTCCTAACACATATCCCTACCCCCCATAATTTCCTTAGAAATTATCCTATCCTCCTTCCCCTTCATTCCCTCACCTCAAGTTGCTGTGTTTTCAGCCCTATTTTGCAGCTCAGTCCTCTTAACCATTCTTGTTTGAAACTAGGGTTTTTGTCAAAAGTAAAGCCAAACATGGTGAAGACCAATGAAAGGAAGAGGTATAAGGGAGGAGATATCTCAAGATATGAGCCAAATCATATGCAAGAGGTCAATGCATCAGATTTTATTAGAAAATCATTTGAGCAGGCAAGTTGCCTACGATTTTGTTAGAAAGTGCAATAAGTAGGTTACTACCATGAATTAAGAAGCCTCTTTGCTACTAGTTTCAAGAAGGATCAGGCTAGTATAGCAGGGGTGAAATTTCTAGTGCCAGCAAAGGTCATAGCTTTAGCAACTACAATCCCTAATCAAGGTGAGATTTGGTTTAAAGGAGTGGAGTTAGACCTAGATCACTACAAGGTGCTCTTGAAACCACAGTACAAGGAGTCTCATTCTCATATTTTTCCTAGCAGACAATTGTTGGACAAGTACAACCCTTTGATGAAGATTATCATGAAATATTTCACTTGTGAGGGAAGATTTAGTAGGATATATCGATATCATATCAAGTTATTGATGCATTTCACCTCCATCAAGCCCCTAAACCTACCTAACTATATGTTAAGAAGTTTGGTGAAGATGACTGAGAAGGTGCAATCCAAAGGAGGAGATCATCAGGAAAGCCTCTTTTATCATTATTAGGTCAAATTAATAGTCCTCCACTAGCTAGCGTAGATCAACATGCCATGGGAAGTTTCCTTGGAGGCTACTTCTCTATCACTTGTCTCCAACTAGTCAAAGAATCCAAGTACTCCTTCATCATCATCCAAACCACAAGGAGCTGAAACATCAAGCAGGCCATCAGTGACAAAACCGTAGTCAAGGGCAAATATTAAAAAGACATATAAGAGAGGCGAGAGGTTGGTTTTTTCTCCTAATCTAGAAACATAGATGCTTAAACCTAAACCCATAACTAGGTCTCAAGCAAGAAGAATAACTAAGAAGGTTGTTACTAAATATGGTCAGATTGAAGCTATGAGAGAGGAGTCACCTAGAGATAGAGATGATTCACCCTTGCAACATCACGAAGAGGTACCTTCTGAGATAGAGATGGCTAACCATGGAGATAAGACAACAAATGATATAATCAAGGAGAAAGAGGTATATATTAGGGAGCTAAAATATCACCTTGTGAAATCCAATTTCATGGTGCCTTTCTTGCAACAAGAAAATAGGCAATTGAAAATAAACCTAATATAGCAGATTAAATCATAAGAGGACCTTCCATCATCCAGCAAAGAAGATTTTTTGGTAGCAAAGGATAAAGATAAAGTAGTCATTGATGTGGAAGACTTGGAAGACAAGGAAATTTAGTTATAGCCAAGGAGGCCCAAAACCAGAGAAATGGCAAGGAAGGAAAAGCATGTCAAAGAGCCATCTCCTCCTCAAGCCTAAAACACCCTAGATGACTCCATAGCTATTGAAATTCAAGAAGAGAAGGATTTTTGGTTTGAGAAAGTGAATGTTCACCTAGAGAAGCTTTTGAAGAAGGCAAACAAGGATACTTCCATGCAGAGGAATATGGCAAGACACTACTACACTAGAAACATGGTTTGCAAAGTTAGGGTTGAGAACAAGAATAAAAAGCTCAAGAGAACCATAAGGAAGATTAAGAAGAGGGATAACCTTGACCTCTTAGCTAATGCATCACTAGTTTTCTGAAGGCATGAAAAAAAGCAAGGAAAGGAGACAAAGGTTTGCAAAATTTTGAAAATTTTGAAGTTTTTCTGCACACAGGAAAACTAGTCTATAGAAACGCAGCGAGTAGTTGTTGTGTGTTTCCTCGGGAGGTCCAAATGCAAATTTTCAAGTATGTGGAGACAACTCATGGTATAACGATATTAAAAAAGTACATGGGAACACTTAAGGAGTCATAAATTTTCAGAAATTGATCAAAGGGTGCCTATCTTTCACCTTTCTGCCACTTTTCCAGAGCACTCACTGTGCTTTTGGACAGTTTGTCTTCAAGTCAATTTTTAAGGGGTTTGAAGGAGGTTTTTTCAGGGCTTGTTTATTCCATTGTGTAGAGGAGATCTTCATGTTTCCATACATACTTTTTGTAGAAAAAACTCATCCGGGAAGGCATTGAAATCATCTTCCAAAGTTCGTTGTGCTTCTGCTGAAATTTGATGCGCTTTTGGGAAATTTGTTGCGCTTCTATAAATGAAGGTATTTTTTGCATGTAAGTTGTGAAATGTCGAGTTGGATTGATGTAAATGGTTTCATTATGTGTTCATATGATTTAAATGAGTTAGTTAGTATTTGTTAAAGCAAAAATTCTTGTACTTAAATGCTTTGAAAACAAACTCAATCAGTTAGTTTAAAAGAGGAAAGTGGTTGCTAACTTCCCTATGATGTGGCAGTGCTTAGGTAGGATCATGAAATTAGTTCCTAGGAAGTAGGATCCGACCCCTTAGAGGGGAAATTTGATTTTTCATCTATATGTAGTCAGAATCAAGCAAAGGAGAGGGTTGAATATTAGAAGCTCATACTTTTGAATGAGTGTACTTGATATTGGCATAAATAATATACATTTGCAACTATTTTTATGGGATTCTTGTGTTTTGATCAGTGGCTCTATTTTTTCTATGTTTTCTTATATATTTTATTATTAGCAGCCATCTTATTTCTTCTTATGCTTTATCTCATAAGTTTTAAACAGGAATCATCATTTTAATGCTCTATTTTGTTTGGGATTAGCATTCAATGTTTCCCTTCTAGATAAGTGAATGCATGCTTTTGCTCGCTTAAACTCCTACTATATTCTCCTCACCACACTATAATGAAAAACTAATTTGTGCCATTGATTTCACCTTCCTTGCCCCATATTTTGATTGCAACTAACCTTTAAAATTACTTGACCTAGTTCCTAAACCTAGTTCTCTCTGTCCAACAAACCCTAATAAAACCCTACTGAGCTGATACCTAGCCTAAAAACTTAATTTACTCCCATCATTTCCATTGGCTGTGAGGTGTTTTTAGAGAGAGCCCTCTCTGATTTGGTAGGGTTAGCTACCAAGTCAAAAGTTGGTATGAGGTTACCTCCTTGGCTTCCTTTCTCAGCCTTGGGAAAACTAAGGAGTGCTGACAAATATCAAGATTTTTTACAAAATATCCTAAACTCATTACGAAAGTAGTACCAAAAGGTAGGCAGCTAAAACTGCTATAGTTCTAAGCCATTATCTTCGAGGATTATTAGTGATGACTCGCCTAAGGAAGTGTTTCCTTGCCATTGAAGGTAAAAAATTGTCTTACCCAAGTAACTCGCACAATTTGTCCCATTGTTCTTCACTTGGAGTGGTGAATTTGATTAGTTTCCTGTAAGTTTCATCTACCTCGATAAAATTTTTAAATGTAGGCTTGATAATGAACAAGTGCTTTATCTCATGTTTGATAAATAGAACAAAATCCAAATCCTCCATGAAGGCTTTTCCTGTGATGCTAGAAGACTTTGACTTATCACTTGCTATGGCATATAATTTATGGTGATAATATTCTAAACTTATCAACTTTTCTCCAATCCCTATCAAACCTGGAAGTCTCTTCTGATTTAGAGAATTAAATTTTCTGTGGAACTTCTAAATGCTAGACTCCATATTCTGACATTTGTTCTCCAATTGCAGCATAAGGTTCCCTTTTGTAAGGACCCTCCTCACCTCCAAAATAGTCTTTGTAATGTCTGCAATTTCAAATTCTTCTCATTCTTCCTTAGTCTTCAAATTCAAAATTATGATTAGAGTAGTGGCTTCACCCGGAATCTGCCCTAAATATGCTTTCACTTTCTCAATTACCTGTTTGGACCTTTGTATTAACTCCCCTTGCTAAAAAATAATCTCACGTGAGGGACATATTTCAGTCATAGCCTCATTTATTTCTATCCATCTACTCTCTTTTTCCTGTGCCAATGTTTGTGCCATTGCAGACTCACTTTGCAGTTGTTCAATCTTCTGTGTTAATTTATGATTTTTCCGCAGTTTAGCTAAGTATACATTGTCAACCTTTAGTTTTTTCTCCTGAAGGTTCTTCAACTGAGTTTTTAGCTTCTCAATTTCTTGTGCTCTGATTAACAGGTCATCCATTGCATTGATAAGTTCCTCTAAAGAATCTATAGATTTCCCCTCAGTAATGGTTTCCAGTGGAATGGCTGCCAACTATATGGATTACTCCCTTTCCTTTAACAATTTCTCCATTTCAACTTCTATTTCTTTGATCTGTCCATTTTGTTCAATAATAATTATGAACATATATTTGTTTTCCTTTTCTAATTCTCCGACTTCCTTAGTCTGTGGGTCTTCTGTGGAGGGAAGCTTGATCTTATTCTTAAGTGATGCAATGTTAGCATTATTCCTTTTGACAATCTTTTATGTTTCTTTCACATTGTTGGGATCATATCCCAGTTTGATTATAAGGTCTTCCAATGATTTGATTTTTGTATCTTTGGCTAGAGAAGAGACTTTCTCTAATTTAAGTTGAGATTGGATGTTATTTACAGAAGCTGCCATTTTTGAAGTTATCAAAGTGGAGTACAACATGTCCCCTATTTGCTTATGCGGGTCTATTTGATCAATTGGATGAATTTGAATAGTATTGAAAGAAAAAAATGATTTCTTATGATCTTCATGAGTCTTTGGGAAAGGAACCTTAGCATGCAAGAATGCTATCTGCATTTTCCCTTTCTTTTTGTCAAAGTCATAGAGATTCCTATGTTGTGAAGAGGTTGTCTGCTTCCAAACTATGTATATCTTGTAGCTTTTAGTTGTTCATTTTTCCTCTTGATTTCTCTATACTTAGAAAATATGTTTGGTTCAACTTGATCATGAACCAATTCCCCTAATTGAGAGTTGTCTAAAGGATCCTAGGAGGTCGAAGATGATGGAGACCCTACAAAATTATCTTCATTCCTCTTTGAAGCATGAGGGCCTGTCAAAATAATGGTGGACTGTGTATTCCCTTCTTGAAATATTTCTTCTTTTAGATTAGTCCTTTGCCTCTTCTTCTAGATCTGAAATTCTTTCTATGGAATTTCTGTGACTGTGGGGTAAACCTCTTCCCTTGGCCTCTTGTCCTACTTCTCCTTTGGTGTAGGAGTTTGTGATGTTGTAGTTGATATTAACTTCTCTTCTACTTCCTCCAGAGTGTTCTTTTGTCATTGATCCTGGTCTATGTATTTCTCAATCTCCGACCTAGGAGTGTGAATGTACGGAGTAGTCTTTTGTTCTACTCTTAGCTTTGAAATCATTCCCAAGGGGTCATATGACCAGGTAAATATGAGTTTGAAGTTCATTTGTTTTAGGAGGATGTCTACTTCTTTAGTTGTTTCTCTTGTGTTGCAGATGAAAGGACCAACCTGTGCTTTAATTTTAAGTTGTGATTTTCTCTTTGTTGTTACAAAATGGAGATCATCCATATGAATCATTTGTCTAATGTATTCTAATGAGAAGTGTAAAATCCTTCTTATTTAAGGTCCTATCCTAGGTTCATTTTCAATATTCAATAGTCAACAAACTGTACATAGAAATTTATCAACATAATCATCAAAAGTAAACTCATTTGAATGCTTCTTCACCAAGGAAGTCCAATGAATTATAGATTGGGCATTGCCTTGTTCATCCAATGTATACAATGGAAACTAAAATTTGTTTGCTGAATGATATAAAAAAAAAAGGAAACCAAAACTGATGCATATTTTAAGGTTCCTTTTGTGGATAATTTTAGGAACTGCTCATGGATTGCATCTACTAGAAACTCAATGTAGTTGAAGATAATTGGTGGATTTTCATCTGTTAAGAATATTGAAAAAAACCCTATGATGGCCTCATCAACCCATTGATTGAATTGGTAGCCCAGTAAACAAGAAACAATGGAGATGATTTGTTTAGTCATCTCAGGGAACATGTAGGATGAAAAAGGGGGGTTCTTCTTTGGTAATTGGGCATCCTTAGGGAGAAATGTTTCAAAAATATTTTATTTGTGAAGAAAGTTTTGGTTCTTGTAGAGTTCCATGAGGGAATCCACTATAAAAGGTTTTAGAGGTGCAGAATTTTGAATTTGGAGCATCTAGGAGATGGATTCAGAGATGATGGTGAAAATAATGTCATTATTTTGGGCCACAATTGCCCTCTGACTAGGAATATATCGAAATTGGAACCATGAGACAAATTCAGGGTAGTGGTAGGTCTGAGTTAAACTGAATTGGGGTAGGGAGGATCCCACATGCCATATTCATCACTGAGGTCTATAAATTTCTGTTTTAACCAGTTGTGGAGTTCATAAAGGTCGAACTCACAACTGGTTTCATTGATTTTTTACTCCTGGTCTACTAGAGGTTGATGGTCCAAATCAATGACAGGGGGTAGGAGAGGGTTCTCTTCTATAATCTTAGCTTTGCCTTTAGGAGCCATAGTAGACAGAAAAGAACTATGAATATAGATTTTACCCAGGAAAATTGAGCGAAAACTGGTGGTTGGGCGTATAGAGATTGTTCGATCGCTGATTGGTCATAGTGGCGGGTTGGTTCGATGACTAGATGTTTTGTATATATACTTTGTATGCTGACTAGGTGCTGGAGCAAGTTATGGCTACAAATGCTTTGGAATAGCTTAAGTAAGGAAAATGAACGGGTTTTATGTTTTTATTAGTAAAAATATGATTACCATTGTAATTTAGTTGTTTAACGGAGCGGGTCCGTTATCATAGAAGCAGTTAGATAATGTTTATGGAATAGTTCCATGTGTCAAAACGATAGTGGAGTGGGGGAGGGAGGTGACTGTGATGGGATAACAACGAAGTATGGTGTACCATGTGGTAAAATTACATTGGGGTAGAGTGGGGACCAAGATGCACCACATGGTGGAATAGCAGTGGAGCGGGAGGGCAGGGTGGTGTCAACACTCATAAAGAAGGGAAGTTGAAAGGCAGATTTGGGGGGGGTGGGATGGTATGTACTTTTAGGCGGGGCGGGACGGGGTCCACAGTGAGCAAGAAGGAGACACGTTGCACAGGTGGTAAAAGGGGAGACAACGTTTCGGATGACCCCGGCGCCCCCCGCCCTTGGTTATCGTCAAAAGGGCGGGGTCAAAACTCATCACCCGCTATTGATCCAAGTGAGTGAGATCTCGACCATTCAGATTTGCATCTTGATTATTTACAAAACTTTAACATGTTGTATTAAATCAAATTTTATTCGAACACTATACAAAATAATGTCTAATGCAATAATTTTACTAGATTAACTTTGTTTTAATCTAATTTAACCACGTTTAAATAATGTGGTTAATCAATCAAACTTTAACTAATCCTAATTAAACCAAATTTGACCACGATTAAACTGTGTGGTCAAACCATTTTTATTTTGACTATTCTAATTTTATTCAACAAGTTTGATCACATTTAAACAATATGATTAAACTAACTAATCCTACTTATTTAACTCTAATGTGGCATTTGAACTGACTGCACATTATTCAAACTTTATAAAGGCATTTCTCATGCATTTTTGTTTTTTGAAATGAAGTGGCATTTAGAATTGCTCACTTATTTTGGGGTATTTTCATTTTCTCTTCTTTTTTTTTTCTTTTGTTTTTCACATCTATATTTTCTCTCTCTTTTGTGTCCCCTTTATTTATTTTTCTTCTATTTTTTCTTTGGAAACCATTTACAGAATGAAACATTGTTTACAACAATCACAATCATGAAAAATCACAGATAATCAACTTATGATCCTATAGATTATAACACCCTAACACTGGCCCCAATTGGGATGGCATCGTCCTTGTGAGGTGTCAAGAACGTTGTAGATTAGTAACCTTCATCCATTGAGAAAGTTCTCCTTATTCTGTAATTGAACTAATCTACCTGTTGTTATTCATAAATATGGGCAGCAAATCATCAAAAGCTTAGGGCCTTCTCTCTGGGTTTCAACTCCTAATGTGAGCGACCCTCACACTTTTAGTATAATAGTAAAATGATATTTACAATTATTGTAAATGAAACTGATCTATTCTGGAAGAAAGTAATGTTTGATTAGTCTTCCATTGTCAGGTCCACCTCGTAGTCCTTCTCCAGTCAAGTCTTTTAATAAAAATGCATTGTTACCTCCAAAAGTCTCAATTTTGTATGGTCCTTTCCACAAACTATCGAATTTACCATGCCTGCCTTTGTCTTCATTCTTGGAGTCCCATTTTAACACAAGGTCATCTATTTGGAAGTCATTTTCCTTTGTCCTCCTGTCATGGATCTTCTTATCTTATCCTGAATGAGTTGAGTTTTTTTGTAGACCTCCTCCCTGGATCGATGCAACTGAATGGTCTAATTTATCCTTCTTTGCAAATCATTTGTTTCTACTTGTGCTTCTTGCAATAAAATTAGCATAGGAATTCCCAAGGGAAAGATTGAATCTATTTCATATACTAATTGAAATTTAGACATCCTGATAGATTTCTTTGTGCTAATTCTATTAGCCCATAGGGCATTAAACAACTTCTTATGCCAAGATTTTTTATTTTCCAACAATAATTTATTGATGATGTTGACTAGACTTTTGTTAGAAGACTTAGCTAACCCATTCCCTTATGGATAATAAGAAATAGAGTGTCCTAATGTTATGTGGTATTTGTTTAGAAAATCAACCATTTTCTTTGATTTAAAGGAAAGAACATTGTCACTGACAATCTTATGTGGACATCCAAACCTAGACATAATGTTACCTTCTAAAAATTTAATGATTACAATGTTTGTGGCCTGTCTGGTTGGAATAGCCTCAATCCACTTAGTAAAGTAGTAAGTGGTGACCAATATCCATCTATGTTGACCTGAGGAGCTTGGGTGGATGTCACCAATGAAATATAGACCCCATTGTTTTTTTTTCTAAGTTATACTAATTCTATTAAAGAAAAAAAGATATCATACACTGAGGGTGAAGCTTGTACTTATCCATGCCAGAGGAATGGCATGAACC
The DNA here is from genome assembly GCA_000404065.3 of Pinus taeda. Lineage (NCBI taxonomy): Eukaryota > Viridiplantae > Streptophyta > Pinopsida > Pinales > Pinaceae > Pinus > Pinus taeda. The sequence continues at coordinate 8,776 of APFE031519356.1, read as the reverse complement.
AGCAAAAGTCTAGATTTGAACTGCCCAGAAGGGAAACCAGTCCGTAACCAAAAAGTTCAGAAAATTAGCTTGCTGTCCATGCAAGGGAAACCAACAAAGCATCCAGTTTTGTCTCATTGTTTCTAATGAGACCAAAAAAAAAATAAAAACCAATTGAAGAGCTGAAAATCTTATAGTTTTTCCCCAAAATCCAATTAAAAATAGAAAGCTAAAAAACAGAGTCCCAATGAACCTGAGACACGTGGCATGCTGAGTGGCAGACTATGTGGCAGATGCGTGGTACACTAAGTGGCATCAAGGTGGAAGACAAAGACGTTGACACGTGGCATCGAGGTGGTAGGCTAGGGACGTGGTGGCAACGGAGATTTCTCTTCCACGATGAAGCATCTGCACTCATCCATGTCGCCACTTGCTAGCAGCGAAGTCTCCGTGTCACTAGCCTGCACTGCAGGGGTGTTCTTCCTCAAGAAGACAACAATATTCATCCATTACCCAGTTTGTTTGTAGAGCCTCGTTCACTTCCTTCCCTGCATGTCTAGTCTATTGCTCTTGGCTCCGCTCTCCTGCGCATTCAATGCTCGTCTGAGCCAGTTCCTATTTGGTTTTGGTGTGGCTACACCTTACTGTGGTGCACCTGCCACCAGCAATGTTTGATATCCCAATTTCCCTGGTGCGGCCACATACCATCATTCCTTTCTCCTCAGTTGTCATGATGCGTCCACCAAACTCGGTGGCTTGTGCCTCGGAGCTCTGCTTTTCCTCGTGAAAGCATATGTTTATGGTGGCCATGATGAGGGGCTTGTTCAGGGTGGAGCGGAAGGTGAATTGGGCATTCTGGGAATGCAATTGAGGAGTGGGTGGAGTGCCGCTGGGAGATGGGGTGAAAATGGAGGGGAAGCTGTTGGGAGGCGAGGCAGAGGCCACCGAGTGGAGGTGACCTCTTCCACTGCACGTATTTGGGTAACGACCTGGGATTTTCTCAGCTAAAGAGGAAGTGGTATTCGAAGCAGGAGAGCGCTGGGGACAACGCAGGCTCCCTCGGTTCCCACCCCTATGACTTCACATCCTGTGTCTCACCATGCTGTCTACAGGCTGATGCAAATTTTGTCCAGAATTGGGCACAATGGGATGCAGTGTCATAGTGGAGTTTATAGAAAATTCAACAGAGGGATGAGCAACCAGGGCTGAATGGATGTTAAATTGACAATCCAGGCTGTGGGTGAAGTGGATGCCTGAGCCAAAATCAATACAGCACATGAGGTTGCGACGTCTCCCTATGGTTGTTCGGGAGCTGGGTGCAGTCACAACATAAGGGCAAAGGCATTGCAGGGACTGAGGTTGCAGGGGCCGAGGTTGCAAGGGTGGATAGACAGGAGCAGAGGTGATATTCTCCCAAGAATTCATGTTTGCCTTGAGTTGAGGTTGATGGAGGTTATCAAAATGGATACATCGCTCACATAAGGTGCATTTATGGCGATTATAAATGCCATTTTTGGACCACTGTGCCAACCTACGAGAGGCCATGTGGTCTCGCCACACACCAACCCAGTTGGCGACCACCTCACTGTCCTTAGTTGTCACCCGCATTCGAGAAATATAGACCCCATTGTTGAAAAGGAACCTCAACTAAAATGGGTTTCAATGGTAAGACAAAATCTTTGTTTTGCCTTCAAAAATTTGGCACTGGTTGCAAGTGGTGACTTTCTAATGCACATCTATAAACAATGTAGGCCAGTAAAAACCAACCCTCAGGATTTTGTTGGTTGTGGTCTTCCAATACAAATGGCCTCCATAGTCTCCTTGATGAAGCTCTTCCATGACCCTATGTTACACAAACAATTGTCACCATGACTTTCTACAGTTTGTGTGAGTCCATCAACACTCATACATACCTCCTTTGCAAGTCTTAAGCCTCAACTCTTCATGTCAAACCTTGAAAATGGGAGAAATACCTTAAAAATATCTCAAATCTTGGTTTCGCACTTTCTCTTAGCATTGCCTGCGGTGCCACACCCAATGGTCATGTTTCCTGCGAACCTGACTGCTCTGTCTGTTAAGTGATGGGTGCGAACCCCTGTAAAAGTTAAAAAGGCGTGAGTTCATTCTTAAAAACTCATATTGGGTCACTTTTGGACACTTCTAGAAGGAATATTATGCTGGCAAGTCCGCTCCACCTTGGTTCATCCATTCCATAACTAAGGGAGCTAACTCCATGATATGAGGTGCTTATCCCATTGAAGGAGGAACTTATCCCTTCAATGGTGGACCTGCAACTTCCTCCATTTGCACTATAAATTCATGCATTGGGCTGGTTGTAGGAGAGGTTGAAAGCTGAAGATTCTTGAGGGTAAATGCTGCTGGAAATTAGGCTTCCTTTTTGAGCTTGTGAGAGGAGAGATCACATACCTTTCATGTCATTTGGGAAGTGAGTGAGGTTTGTCAAAATAGTGGAGACCCCTGCTGGACCCTGGAAAGGACTCGTGCAACATCAAGGC
>APFE031519354.1:0-10170 GCA_000404065.3 Pinus taeda | reverse complement strand
TACACAAGCATAAATAATAATAATAATAATAATAATAAATTATATTTACATCTATGCATTAAACCAATATTTAATCACATGCCACAGAGGCAGGTGTGGATTTCTATGGCACAAATTTTTATTAATTGTTGTATTAATTGCCCACAGTCGGCTGCTTATCTATTTCTGCCATGCCTTAATGAATCACATGGCCTCCCGTGAGGCATTAGTCCCGTCACTCGACCTTGGATTCCAGACCTGTTGTACGCTCATCCACGCGGCTTGCTTCTAGGCTTCTCCACCACATGCGTCTGTCCATCAACTTGCTCTACCTGCGACATTTGATATAGTTCTCACCCGTCAATTTGGTTGGGGCGATCCGACGGTGAGAAGAGTTTAGGGATTTTCCAACTGCCCAACTCACCATCTCTGACTGAAGAGGAGATCATTTGCTTCCAAGAGGTGAGGGTATTGGCTGCCCTGCAACGACTTTGGCCCTAGGTTTCTTAGCTGGTTCAGTGACTCCTTGTCCATGAATCATGGCTCTTTCTATTCATCCTTCATGAGGAGGTAACCAGAATCCTCATCTTCAATCATTCCAGCTCTCTATTACTAGATATGTTCAATGTTTGCTTTTGAAGTCTTCCTGATACACAGGGTTAACACATGGCTCTTGTTGGCCAGGTTTGGCACAAGGTTCCTCAGGCTCAGCAAGGGGTGGTGGTTTCCAACACCGATTTAATGAAGGTAAGCCTCTGACTGTTGGATTTTCTATTTGCATATTGCCTTATTCATGTTGTTCCTAACCCTATGAAGGGTTCCATGCAAGGTAGATGGGTGGCTCATGGATGGAACTCTCTGAACTCAGGTAAGGTTGATATTTTTCTCATGATTATTCTTTATATTTAAATAAAATACAAGCATTCTCCCACGGGTTTTGAGAATGACCATAAATGATCTTGAAGGTAAGCTATTGTTGTTGTCAGGATGCTTTCACGTTTAAGTCCGCGTCTACCGAGTCCATGCGAACTCATATTCTCCACAATTTGTCACAGGTTGGAAAATATATTCACGAGCTCCCTAATATGACTATTTTGTTTTAGTTGCATGAGCAAATTTTTCTCTGGCAGAAGGCTTTATCCTAGATTTACCGTCTTCTTATTTTTTAATTAAAATATTGTGAGAATGGTTTAAATTGTCGTCCTCAGAAAATATCAGTGTAGAATTGTAGATAGGTTTCAGGGTTTTTGAGACTTATAAGTTTGTGGTTATCATTGTAAGTCTATATGTAATTAATGCCTGCAACTCAGAGGGACTGAGAACTCGAGGGCCTTTCATCCTTTCCTCCAGTATGAACATTCGATAACTTGATTTTATAGACTGCTATGTTTTATTTTTGTAGATATATGCATATGTTTTCATTATTCAATCATATCTATTTATACTTTGGTTGTATTACCACCTTGCTGGAAGGATTATTTGCTGTACAAAAATGCAACTAAGATGCAGTCTTTCGGGAATGCTAAATTATCTCTCGTTTTTCCGCTTGATGTAATTTGTTAAATAATGGTTAAAGATTTGTCTTCCCCTTGCCGTTTATTCGGCTTCCTTATTATAATTAATTGAAATGACGATTCCCATTCTTTGTCGAAAGAGGAATTTTGCCTTAGGGTTTTAATATTTCCTCTGTTACGATTTATAAGTAATATTTGACTTCTTCATAGAGAATTATTTCACTAGATTCTAAAAATGTTTATGCTTTTAAAGGATTGTTTTACCAGATTCTAAAAATGTTCATGCATGACTTTGTTATTCGACAGTTATTATGCATTACAGTATAACCTCTATTTATTAAGAAAGAAATGGTTCAAGTATGAATCCTTTTTTCGTGGTTGTTCAACATTACTGTCTGTGCATTGTTTTGTTAAAAGAAAATGTTGCAAGCATGTTTCTTTATGCATTAATTATTATGCATTACTGCATTACTGTATATTACTGTATAAATATTCTAATGATTCTGTTCTTATAAGTAAATAATTTTCTATAAACTAATATTATATTTTTTTCCAAAATAAATCTATGATACTTATCTGTTTTAAATTTGTCAGTATATAAGTCCAGGTTTGTCTGGAAAGTCTCTCCTCCTAGCCACAAGCCTGGCAATCATGTCGAGGCTCTCCCCCGAGCACTTTCTCTTTTACACAACTAGATTATATCCAATTATAGTCAAGTACCTTGCGCCTTAGGACTCACAGTCTAGCCTCAAGTCCTGTACTCTCTCGACTGTATTTGCGCGACTTCCCACTGGTTTCTGTCACCCAGCTCTAGGAGAGCCTTTTTCCATTCTTTCCCCGCTCTATATTTCCCTTTCCAGGGCAAGGGTGTAATTGTTTCTTGATAACTGTTTCTTTTAACTATGCAAACAATTTATTTTTCCATTAACATGTCTAAACTCCTAATTACTCATTAATTAGGTAACCAATTGTAATATGGCCTTCTAGCCTCACTGCCTCAGTTATTATCATAATGTAACATAAATTAATGTAACAAGACATAAAAATGCATTTAATAACCGCCATAATTTTTCATGTAGCCAGGGTGTTACAAAAAACATTGCTCTTAGAAAAAACAATAGAAAGAATAATTATAGGTTAATAAATATTTATTGTTAAAAATAAATATGATTAATGAATTAGAATAATATTAATGTATAGAAAAAAAAATACACTATATTTAAAAGAAAAAATGGATAATTAATTTTATGAGGATAGAGGTTTTGTTTAAACAATTTTTAATTTTGACAAATGATTTTTAACACATAAAAATTAATCATCCACCATTTAAAAATTAGAAATCAAATTTTAAAAAGTCTAAAATTTAATAATTTAATTTTACTAACCTTTAATAAAACTCATTGAAATAGTTTTTTTAAAATTTCTGCAATAAAAATAACAAATAGCTTATATGTTTGATTTTTTTTTTGGATTTTGTACTGTTCAAAATTTCTATTTTAAGTTTTTTTATAACCAAAAAATTAATTATAAATAAATATGTTTAAAAATATCATTAGAAATAAAATATATTAATTATGTGTTAACTAATTTTACTCTTAAACTTAAAACATAATAAAATACTAAATTTTTCATTCCCAAAAATAATCACTCTTATTTCTTTTTTCCATAATAAAAAAAATACTACCAATGATGGAGAATAAATGTACTAAGAAAATTGTTACATAAAAATTATAATATCTGAATATAATACAAAGTGTACTTTTTGGGTGATCGAGAATAAATGGATTGGATTAAGTCCCTCGGCGGATATTTAAAAGAAAATAGATTAGAAAATGGATAATTAATTTATGAGGACAGAGGTTTTTTAAACAATTTTCAATTCTGATATATTGATTTTAAATTATATTATTAATCCTTTATTTATTTAAAAATTAAAATTTTTAATTTTAAAAATTAATTTCACATTATAGAAAAAATTAAATTTAAATATAATTTTTCTAAAATTTTAATAAATTTTACAAAAGTTTTTAAAATTTTGTAATAATCAAATAAAACCATATTAATAGTAAATTTTATTTATACATAAAAGTAATTATAAATAAATTATTAAAAGAATATTCATTACAAAATAAAAAGTTAATATATTGTTGTATTAAACTAATTTTACTTCTTGGAACTTAAAACATAATAAAATACTAAATTTTTCATTCCGAATAATAATCGCTCTTATTTCTTTTTTCCCTAATAAAAAAAATTCTACCAATGATGGAGAATAAATGTACTAAGAAAATTGCTACATAAAAATTCCAATATCTTAATATAATACACGGTGTACTTTTTGGGTGATTGAGAAAAAATGGATTAAGTCCCCGACGCGGTGCTTTGTGGACGACCAACTTCTAGCGGGTGAGTTAAGTGGTTTCCGGGAGGCGTAATTATATCAAAATAGTCTTACGAATGTGACCATATTCTTCACGCATGTTTTCTGTATGGCCAAACTTGGACGACACTTGAGATGCGCACTGGGCAATTATATGGCGTGAATACACTCCAGGCTCAAAGGATTATTTATTTAGGGTTTTTTATTAAGTTGAGAGGTTTATTCTACAACTTAGTATGATATGTAATTTTATTTGTATGTCATCAAAATTGAATTTTTGCCTATATCTATCCAAATAAAAAATTTTAAATATAAAAAGAAAAAATTAAATACCTATACAAAATATTTTAATAATATCGGTTTGTAAAAAAATTGCATACAAAATTTAATGCGCTCAGGGATCGTCAGCCTGGTCATTCCTTTTGTCTGTTTGGATATGGCAAGCTCCTTCCATGGTGGATTGGTCACATTAAGAGATTGTTCTGACAAGCAATTTATGCTCATTTATGAGCTCATCATGTGACATTGCCTTGGGTTGTTGAAGGTCATGTTTAATCGGGAAACTTGGCCCTTGTCGTGCAGGGTCTATGGTTTTCTCTCCTTTCATTGTACCAACTTCCTCACGCGTGCAATTCGTTATAGAAGCCTTACGATGCTTGCAGGATGGTGGAACTTTGGATGCCTAGATGTCAAGAGCGTTGCAGTTTGTTGCCTTCAGGAATCCTTGATTCTTATCAAAAGATGGTTAAAGTATTGGGTTGAAATAGTGACTAAAGTTCAGTCATCACTTTCACGCCCTCCTTCCCTTACAATTAATCTTTGTCGTAGTCGCTCTCATCGACGAGTGTATCAATGTTTCGTTACCCAGGGTTGTGGTTATTCTCAATGTTCTTTGGTTTGTTTTTACATAACACGGGGATTGACCCTTCCTTTGAATTGGTGGTCATTTTATCCTTGGCGTTCTTATAATGCTCGGACCCAATTGGAGTATCCTTCAATTGCCCAGTGCTTGTTTGTGGGGTTTGATATTCGGGTACATTCTCCATTTGGTTTTGACACTAGTTCTCACCACTCCCAACTTTTACCTTTGCAGTTAGTCTTACTATCGGTACAATCTCAACAGTGGGCTTTTGATAGGTATCACTTATTGCTCCTTCACTTCTCCACTTTCTCGCTTTGCCCTGTAGTCAACCCCTCCTTCTGTATATAGGTGAAACTACACTCTTGTCGTGATATTACTTGGGTCAATTTTCGTTTTTCAGTGATTATGGTCAAGTATTTTATGTTCAAGTCTTACATGGCTTCACACCAACGATTGCCCACTCGATGGGGTGGTGTGCCAGGGGCATCCTCCTCAAGGCACTGGCACCTGTTTGGCTGGGAATCCGTAGTGAATTTCTTTGAGGTTTCCCCTCTTCAAGTAAAAAAGGAGATTCTAAATTTGGAAGCCAAGGAATTTGGAGACTACAAATACTTCTTGGACTCTGAGATTAGTGGAAGAGGTCTCAAATGGGTGTCAAATCCAAGAAAGTTTCGAAGTAGATGAATTCATTTCCTTCACTCAATCACTCACCATCGTCAAATGGGAACACTACTTAACATGGTTATCCGTGATAAGCAAATTGATAGCAATAAACTCTTTATTGGCTAGGAGGAGATAAGTGCATATTGTGGGACACAATATACAACTCATACGATATAGTGGTAAGGTTGAATCTAGTGAAACTCTATATAGAGTCAGATTCTGATACCGATTCAAATGACCATCAGGAAGAGACTGTGGTTATCAAAGTTGTACCTCTCAACACTATCAACACAAATTCTTACCTACCACTGCATAATTCCCATGCAAATGTCTCCCCACCCTCGTTAGTCATAATTCGAGACTAAGTTTCCTCAAACAACTCTTACAATTTTTAGCATGGAAGGAACCTAGATATCCATGTGTTTATTTTGAAGTTTTACCACACTTGGTAATTTTTGTTACTTTATGTTATAGTTCATATGTTTACACTGGTTTGACTTTCATGTCTACAAACAATAGTATCTCAACATAGTATCTCAACATGTTATTTGTATGATCAAATTTTGCAATAATTTTGTCAAAAATGTCCTAGTTCATGCAACGGATATGATCGAATATATCCACTCACCCTCGCTCATTTATCTAAGTCTATATCTACTATGTTCTGCTCTGCTTATTCCATAACTATCCAAGTTTTGAAGAATTTTCAATGTAATACTTTATATAAGCTTTTCGGGCATCAATAAAAATATCTAAACATATTTAAAAAGAGAATAAATAGATTAATAAAATTGCCACATAAAAGAGTATAGTATCTAGAAGTGTAAATTAAATCAATATTTTTTAATATTAAATTTTAATATATTTTTAAATGGAGTTGTTTTTAGTTATTTTTTGGTGTTGGAATTTTGTGGAAAAATTTAAGGTGAAATCTTGATTTATGTTATTTAAACTGGTTTTTTGACTATATATATATATGGATTCAACACTTTGAGAAAACCTTAGGGCAACCCTAGGGGCCTAGGGCACTTCGATTGTGTAAGAGTTACCCATCAAGCTTGTGATTTCAATAAATTTCTCCCATATTTTAGAGAAATTAGACCGGAAAAGCCCACTTGAAAAGTTTCCAAAAAATCCCTTTTAAACAAGGGCTACATGGTAGCTAGTACTTGTCGCTTAGCTTAATTAAATTAAAAATCAATAAACACAAAAATAAAACAATTAATAAAGTATTGTATTGTTGAATGTCATCTGGTAAAAGTTAAGAAATATGATTAACTAATATTGTTTATATTAACATATATACACTTAAAAATATATATGTGTGTTTTTAATATAATAATAATAATTCACTTTAAATTGAAAATATAGAGAAATAATTATAAGTCATGGAAAAAACAAAAGAGAAAATAAATAAGAAGAAATAAAAAAATAAAAAATTAGTAGTAATACTTAACAAAAATTAGAAATTTATAAACAACAATAATAAAATCAACTAATCACCTTTCCAATAAATAATTTAATATAAATTACCATACCATTAATTATTTTTAATATATTAATTTTTATTACTATTATTATTATTATTATTATTATTTTGGATCATTTTCAACACTTCAAATTTTGTATTTAAACATTTAATCTAACTTCATTCTTTTAGTTTTTAATAATCACCCGGAAGTGCAAATGGTTTTTAGTTTTTAAATCATCCAATAAGTGGCAAAATGGTCAAGAACAATAAAATTTACAATATTATTATATATATATTGTATATATATATTATATAAGTTAATAAAAATTCGTTGTTTATACCAGATAATTTTTATTTTTTGTTACAGCATATAAATTACGTTAAATGTTTATATTGATTTATAATTTTTTAAGTTATTTTTTTAATTATTTTTCTTCTTTAAGTTCTTTTGTTGAGACATGATAATTTTTTATAAACATATAAAACTAAATGTTATATATGTTTAAAAAATTGAATATTATATTTTTTTATAATTTTTTTTATTAGTTTTGTCGGTGAGATGGTGAGATATATGGAGATTGAATTTGGATCATTTAGATACATAAGGGCTTGCTAATATACCTTTTGTCAATTGTGCTACTACTAGTTGACAACTTTTTAAGTTATTTAAATAAAATAAATAAATATAACTTATATCTATCTCTTACTCATCAAAGTAAGAGAGCATTTAAAACATTTTATTTAAAAACATAATCATTGAAAAGTAAAAATAAAATTAATCAAATATAAGATAATTTCACAACCTTAAGGGTAAAAGTATCCTCTTCTCATATTCTAAGCAAATTCTTAACATCAGTTTAAACTTTTAAAGGTAATTCCAAAATATTACTGACACTCCATTTTCAAATATTCTACTCTCGATAAACTTCCCTAACCATCTAATTTTGCTTGAACTTCTCTGCATCAGTAATAATATTTATTATATTATATATATATATATTATATATTATATATATAGAATATATATATATATATATATTATATTATATATATAAGCAAATGCGAATGAGCCCAAGGATTAGCTCAGTTGGTCAAAATCAATGCCTCGCCATCGGGAGGTCACAAGGTCCAATCTCTCCAAAGCTCTTGGGGTCAGGCCTTGCCAGTGGGTCGCGGGGCTAGATTCCCTTCGGGGTCGATTAGCCCAGATTTTTCTGTGGATATAGCGCCACCAGTTGACCAGGGTATCCGTGAACCACAACCCAAAAAAAAAAGAAGCAAACGCAAATGATTTCTATTAATAAAGATGAATTTTACATTGAGAACATATAGCCTTTGACTTGACTTGGGAGCGTAAGCCTCCAACCAAGAAAAGTAAACTAAGCACCATTTATATCTATATCGGGATGGAACTTGGATTCTACAGGATCAGAGTGAAAAAAACATAAGATCAAGAGATTGACATCATAATAGATCCATAGGCCACTCCCAATATTACCATACAAAGGTCACACTATATAACATGGAAGTGTTGTTGAAGCAAACAAAGAAAACATGAACCTTAAAGAAAACACCATTTAAACACTTGCATGCGAGGCTAAAGAACAACAATCGTCGTCCTTTACAAAAAACCAAGCCCAAAGTTCATGTCAGATGTTGAAAATAGTGGTATTTTCCATCATATAGAAAACTTTTGAAAACGCTAGAAAGTGTACTACGACATCCTATAGGAAAAAAACTGAACCACTAAAGCCCACATCAATCTAATATAATAATTGGAGAAAGAGGAGAGGTATTAGCAGGTGGAGACATATTGGCAGGTGGAGCATTGATGACTGCAAGTGGATCAATGAGTTCCTTGGAATCAAAGTTGAGACCACATTTTTTTCAATCTTGCTCAAATGGGAGACTATATCATCTAAGAAAAATCGTACATTCTGGAGAAGTCATTTAATATCTTCTTAGCCTGCAAAAAGTTTATAATTGTCCACTTGCTTATCTATGAGAACCATGTAGAAGAGAGTATCCATCTATTGGTGCACAACAAGAGAATGTAGGAAATGTAATCTTCATTTCCTGAATTTCCCTGGGTTAGGAATCCATTTGAGGCCATTTGCTCCAACCTTGGAATCAAAGTAGTAAGGGCAATCACCAAACTCCCTTTATTCAAGGTGAAGAATTTCCCTCCGGACTTCTAGAGGGACTAAATCAAAATAAGTTGCAACAGAATCCCAACCAAACAACGACAATGAGGGGTAGAACTACTTGCTCGACCTCTACGACTTGCCATTCTCTATCGAGGAGGCATAGTTATAGAGAGAAATGAGTAATTCACACTATTAGGGCCTAAATCTACCTTAGGCTGAGAAAGGCAGGTCTAGGGTAACATCAAACCACACTTAACTTGGTAGCTAGCCCTACCAGGTCGGGAGAGGGCTCTCTCCTTGTCAATCTCCATGAAAATTTATCAAGGAAGGCTTGATATGACTGATATAAAAACCAATTTTAGGCTAGGTATGCTTGCTTAGAGGAATTTTTTTGATTTTAATGGTTGGTTGATGGATCAAATGAGGAAGGCAACTTTGGGTCTCGGAAATCAACACAGATTTGCAGAGGTTTCTGTGGGGCGAGGTAGGCAAGTGTTTTAGCACTTTGAAATGAGTGTAATGGTGAGTCTAAAGACTGGTGAGGAGTTGGAGAGGTCATGCAAGTGTCATGAGTCCTCTTCAGATAGTAGAAAAGATGTAAAACTAACTAAACCCCAAGGCAGAGCACTAAAACACCAATGGATTCTACCTTTTACACTTGATTCATTTAGTTATGCAGAATAAGAGAGATGATGGCACATATAAACATAAGATCAACTGAAATAACAGAGGAAAAACAATGCTAATTCACATTACCACAAGAATCCCATAAAATGCTGCAAAACCCTAGTTCATTTCCTTGCCAAACTGCAAAAAAAATGTACAAAGTAGCTCAATGCATCCACAAGAGTCCAACCTTCACAAATGACTAAGAAAGTACAAGATATAGGCATCAAACCACCTATGCTAGCCATCAGGGGTTGAATCCATGAGTCAAGGAGATGTTTCAACAAGATCTAAACTAGGAACTGAAAAATAGGTAGTGGAACAGCTTTCCTCTAAAACTATGGAAACTGATTCATTCAGCTCAAAACCACCTTAAACTGTTGTACTTACCTCCTTAAGTCGTTTTTCATCATTTTTACATCATAGTACATTAATTTACATCATATTACATCATGAATTTGACCATGAGAGAAGAAAAATTCAAACTA
>APFE031519353.1:0-22085 GCA_000404065.3 Pinus taeda | reverse complement strand
GGGGTTGTCCAGGTCCAAATAGAACCGACCTCCTGAAGAACTAAAGGGTTTGTATTCCTCTTCCAGCTCTTTTTGAGTTCTACAATGGAGACCTGGGCTCGAATCCCAGCAGCCACAATTTACAGTAAATTTTGAGTTTATTGGTCTTTTTAAATTTCTTATTTGAACTTGGATAATTGTATTTGTAATACGATCAGGCAAATCAGGCTGAAAACTTCATTATTCTGAGAAAGCTTGCCTTAGTAGAGCACTTCGAAGAATGCCTGAACGATAGGCTTCAGTAAACAAAACACATATCATGGCTGAATGCAGCTGAGAGATCGGGGTAAATTTCCAGATCAGGTAACGGCTTAAAAGATAACAGCTAGATTTGACCAGGAAATGGCTAGTTAGACTCTGAAGGGCATAATTGAAGGGCAAAATCAATTATTAATTTCCTTATAAACATAAATGGATAATTTTATAATTATAAATATATGTTAGAAAAAAACAAATTAATATATTATAATCAGAAAATAATTCAAGTAATAGAAATTAGTTAATTATATTTTAAATCAAATATAAGTTAAAGGGATATTTAATTCTTAATTAAATAATAGTTATTAATAGTTATAAATATTAGTCAGAGAGAAACGCTCATAGACAAATATAGAGAAATAAATATAATTAATAGATATAGTAGAGAATACAATAATTAATTAATAAGATTATAAAGGGGTAAGATAAGAATCAAAGAGTGTAAAATAAATAAATATAGGGAATTCAAAAATAAAATAAATACATAAAGTAAAAATCAAAGAGTTTAAATAAATATTAGCGAATTCAAGTAACAAAAAAAATCAAATAAAATAAAAATAAAAATAATAAAAAAATACAATAAAATAAAACTAAATAAATAAATAAAAATAAAAATGTTAATTTTAATGTTAATTTGATAGTAAAGGAGTATAAATAAGTATTAGAAAAAATTACAAAAGGGACATAAGGCTTTCCTCAAAGCAACTAGAAATTCGTTATCCAGAAGAGAACCTAAGGAACGGATTCTTGGTGTCCATCTTCCTTATGTTCAAGGGACCACGGATAGGATTGCGAGGATTCTTAAGAAGCATAATGTCCCCGCAACCTTTAGACGTCTTAACACCATTCGTAAGTCCCTCAGGTCTGTGAAGGATCCTATTGACCCCAAGGACATGAAAGGTGTTTATATTATTCCTTGTTCTTGTGGGACCCCCTATATCGGTGAGACAGTTCACTCCATTAACCAAAGGATTAGTGAGCACGCAGCTGACCTCAAGCATATGAGAACTAGGTCTTCTGTTTTAGCAAAGCATGTGGAGAAAACCAATCACGATGTCTGCATCGAAGAAGCTAGTGTGATTGCTAGAGTGTCGCAGTTCCATCACCAGAAATTTAGTGAAGCCCTTGAGATGGAAAAAAGGCCAAACAATCTCAATAGAGATGGCTGGAAGATCAGCAGTTGCTGGGTCCGAGCCCTCTTCTCCTGGTCGTTTTCTCCCTTGTGTAAATTTTTTATTTTTATTTTTATTTTTATTTTCTTCTTCTTTATTATTTTTTTTTTCACAAGAACGGCTATGGATTGTATTAGCTGGTTGGCCTAAATGCCAGTATTATGATTACAATGGGGGTTGTCCAGGTCCAAATAGAACCGACCTCCTGAAGAACTAAAGGGTTTGTATTCCTCTTCCAGCTCTTTTTGAGTTCTACAATGGAGACCTGGGCTCGAATCCCAGCAGCCACAATTTACAGTAAATTTTGAGTTTATTGGTCTTTTTAAATTTCTTATTTGAACTTGGATAATTGTATTTGTAATACGATCAGGCAAATCAGGCTGAAAACTTCATTATTCTGAGAAAGCTTGCCTTAGTAGAGCACTTCGAAGAATGCCTGAACGATAGGCTTCAGTAAACAAAACACATATCATGGCTGAATGCAGCTGAGAGATCGGGGTAAATTTCCAGATCAGGTAACGGCTTAAAAGATAACAGCTAGATTTGACCAGGAAATGGCTAGTTAGACTCTGAAGGGCATAATTGAAGGGCAAAATCAATTATTAATTTCCTTATAAACATAAATGGATAATTTTATAATTATAAATATATGTTAGAAAAAAACAAATTAATATATTATAATCAGAAAATAATTCAAGTAATAGAAATTAGTTAATTATATTTTAAATCAAATATAAGTTAAAGGGATATTTAATTCTTAATTTAATTAATTAGTTATAAATAGTTTTATATATTTATAGAGAGTAACCTATATACAATATAGAGAAATTACAATATTATTAATAGATTATATTGAGAAATTAAATATTAATTATAATTAATTAAGAGGGTAAGAAAATCACGAGTTAAATAATAAATATTAGGAGAAATCTAAAAAAAATAATAAATAAATAAAATCAAAAGAGGTTTTAATAATATACGATTCAAGTAAAAAAAAAATCAATAAAATAATAAAATATAAAAAAATATAATAAACTAATAAATAAATAAAAATAAATGTTAATTTTATGTTATTTTGATAGTAAGAGTTATATAGTTTAGAAAAAAATTAACAAAGGGACTAAGGTTTCTAAAGCAACTAGAATTCGTTATCAGAAGAGACTAAGGAACGGATTTCTTGGTGTCATCTTTCTTATGTTCAGGGACCAGGAGGATTGCGAGGTTCTTAGAAGCATAAGTCCGCACTTTTTAGACGTCTATACACCATTCGTAAGTCCTCAGGTACTGTGAGGATCCTATTGACCCCAAGGACATGAAAGGTGTTTATATTATTCCTTGTTCTTGTGGGACCCCCTATATCGGTGAGACAGTTCACTCCATTAACCAAAGGATTAGTGAGCACGCAGCTGACCTCAAGCATATGAGAACTAGGTCTTCTGTTTTAGCAAAGCATGTGGAGAAAACCAATCACGATGTCTGCATCGAAGAAGCTAGTGTGATTGCTAGAGTGTCGCAGTTCCATCACCAGAAATTTAGTGAAGCCCTTGAGATGGAAAAAAGGCCAAACAATCTCAATAGAGATGGCTGGAAGATCAGCAGTTGCTGGGTCCGAGCCCTCTTCTCCTGGTCGTTTTCTCCCTTGTGTAAATTTTTTATTTTTATTTTTATTTTTATTTATTTTTATTTTCTTCTTCTTTATTATTTTTTTTTTCACAAGAACGGCTATGGATTGTATTAGCTGGTTGGCCTAAATGCCAGTATTATGATTACAATGGGGGTTGTCCAGGTCCAAATAGAACCGACCTCCTGAAGAACTAAAGGGTTTGTATTCCTCTTCCAGCTCTTTTTGAGTTCTACAATGGAGACCTGGGCTCGAATCCCAGCAGCCACAGTTTACAGTAAATTTTGAGTTTATTGGTCTTTTTAAATTTCTTATTTGAACTTGGATAA
The DNA here is from genome assembly GCA_000404065.3 of Pinus taeda. Taxonomy (NCBI): domain Eukaryota; kingdom Viridiplantae; phylum Streptophyta; class Pinopsida; order Pinales; family Pinaceae; genus Pinus; species Pinus taeda. The sequence continues at coordinate 18,666 of APFE031519353.1, read as the reverse complement.
TTGTATTTGTAATACGATCAGGCAAATCAGGCTGAAAACTTCATTATTCTGAGAAAGCTTGCCTTAGTAGAGCACTTCGAAGAATGCCTGAACGATAGGCTTCAGTAAACAAAACACATATCATGGCTGAATGCAGCTGAGAGATCGGGGTAAATTTCCAGATCAGGTAACGGCTTAAAGATAAGCTAGATTTGACCAGGAATGGCTAGTTAGACCCTGAAGGGCATAATTGAAGGCAAAAATCAATTTTAATTCCTTATAAACATAAATGTAATTTTAAATATTATAAAAATATATGTTAGAAAAAACAAATTAATATATTATTAATCAGAAAATAATTCAAGTAATTAGAAATTAGTTAATTATATTCTAAATTTTTTAAATCAAATATAATTAAAGGGAATATTTAATTCTTAATTAAATAATAGTTATTAATAGTTTATAAATATTAGTCAGAGAGTAAACCCTATATACAATAATTAGAGAAATTACAATACTAATTAATAGATTTATTAGAGAAATTACAATATTATAATAGATATTAGGGTAAAGAAAATAAAAGAGTTTAAATAAATAAATATTAGGGAATTCAAAAATAAAAATAAATAAATAAATAAAAATCAAAGAGTTTAAATAAATATTAGCGAATTCAAGTAACAAAAAAAATCAAATAAAATAAAAATAAAAATAATAAAAAAATACAATAAAATAAAACTAAATAAATAAATAAAAATAAAAATGTTAATTTTAATGTTAATTTGATAGTAAAGGAGTATAAATAAGTATTAGAAAAAATTACAAAAGGGACATAAGGCTTTCCTCAAAGCAACTAGAAATTCGTTATCCAGAAGAGAACCTAAGGAACGGATTCTTGGTGTCCATCTTCCTTATGTTCAAGGGACCACGGATAGGATTGCGAGGATTCTTAAGAAGCATAATGTCCCCGCAACCTTTAGACGTCTTAACACCATTCGTAAGTCCCTCAGGTCTGTGAAGGATCCTATTGACCCCAAGGACATGAAAGGTGTTTATATTATTCCTTGTTCTTGTGGGACCCCCTATATCGGTGAGACAGTTCACTCCATTAACCAAAGGATTAGTGAGCACGCAGCTGACCTCAAGCATATGAGAACTAGGTCTTCTGTTTTAGCAAAGCATGTGGAGAAAACCAATCACGATGTCTGCATCGAAGAAGCTAGTGTGATTGCTAGAGTGTCGCAGTTCCATCACCAGAAATTTAGTGAAGCCCTTGAGATGGAAAAAAGGCCAAACAATCTCAATAGAGATGGCTGGAAGATCAGCAGTTGCTGGGTCCGAGCCCTCTTCTCCTGGTCGTTTTCTCCCTTGTGTAAATTTTTTATTTTTATTTTTATTTTTATTTATTTTTATTTTCTTCTTCTTTATTATTTTTTTTTTCACAAGAACGGCTATGGATTGTATTAGCTGGTTGGCCTAAATGCCAGTATTATGATTACAATGGGGGTTGTCCAGGTCCAAATAGAACCGACCTCCTGAAGAACTAAAGGGTTTGTATTCCTCTTCCAGCTCTTTTTGAGTTCTACAATGGAGACCTGGGCTCGAATCCCAGCAGCCACAGTTTACAGTAAATTTTGAGTTTATTGGTCTTTTTAAATTTCTTATTTGAACTTGGATAATTGTATTTGTAATACGATCAGGCAAATCAGGCTGAAAACTTCATTATTCTGAGAAAGCTTGCCTTAGTAGAGCACTTCGAAGAATGCCTGAACGATAGGCTTCAGTAAACAAAACACATATCATGGCTGAATGCAGCTGAGAGATCGGGGTAAATTTCCAGATCAGGTAACGGCTTAAAAGATAACAGCTAGATTTGACCAGGAAATGGCTAGTTAGACTCTGAAGGGCATAATTGAAGGGCAAAATCAATTATTAATTTCCTTATAAACATAAATGGATAATTTTATAATTATAAATATATGTTAGAAAAAAACAAATTAATATATTATAATCAGAAAATAATTCAAGTAATAGAAATTAGTTAATTATATTTTAAATCACAAATTATAATGTTAAGGGATATTTTAATTCTATTTATTAATTAGTTAATTAAATAGTTATAATAATTAGTCAGAGGGTAACCCTATTATACAATATTTAGCAGAAATTTCAATATTAATATAGATTATATTAGAGAAATTACAATATTAATTAATAGCATATTAAGGCGTCAGAAAATCAACAGAGTTTAAATAAATAAATAATAGGGATTCAAAATACAATAAATAAATAAATAAAAATCAAAGAGTTTAAATAAATATTAGCGAATTCAAGTAACAAAAAAAATCAAATAAAATAAAAATAAAAATAATAAAAAAATACAATAAAATAAAACTAAATAAATAAATAAAAATAAAAATGTTAATTTTAATGTTAATTTGATAGTAAAGGAGTATAAATAAGTATTAGAAAAAATTACAAAAGGGACATAAGGCTTTCCTCAAAGCAACTAGAAATTCGTTATCCAGAAGAGAACCTAAGGAACGGATTCTTGGTGTCCATCTTCCTTATGTTCAAGGGACCACGGATAGGATTGCGAGGATTCTTAAGAAGCATAATGTCCCCGCAACCTTTAGACGTCTTAACACCATTCGTAAGTCCCTCAGGTCTGTGAAGGATCCTATTGACCCCAAGGACATGAAAGGTGTTTATATTATTCCTTGTTCTTGTGGGACCCCCTATATCGGTGAGACAGTTCACTCCATTAACCAAAGGATTAGTGAGCACGCAGTTGACCTCAAGCATATGAGAACTAGGTCTTCTGTTTTAGCAAAGCATGTGGAGAAAACCAATCACGATGTCTGCATCGAAGAAGCTAGTGTGATTGCTAGAGTGTCGCAGTTCCATCACCAGAAATTTAGTGAAGCCCTTGAGATGGAAAAAAGGCCAAACAATCTCAATAGAGATGGCTGGAAGATCAGCAGTTGCTGGGTCCGAGCCCTCTTCTCCTGGTCGTTTTCTCCCTTGTGTAAATTTTTTATTTTTATTTTTATTTTTATTTATTTTTATTTTCTTCTTCTTTATTATTTTTTTTTTCACAAGAACGGCTATGGATTGTATTAGCTGGTTGGCCTAAATGCCAGTATTATGATTACAATGGGGGTTGTCCAGGTCCAAATAGAACCGACCTCCTGAAGAACTAAAGGGTTTGTATTCCTCTTCCAGCTCTTTTTGAGTTCTACAATGGAGACCTGGGCTCGAATCCCAGCAGCCACAGTTTACAGTAAATTTTGAGTTTATTGGTCTTTTTAAATTTCTTATTTGAACTTGGATAATTGTATTTGTAATACGATCAGGCAAATCAGGCTGAAAACTTCATTATTCTGAGAAAGCTTGCCTTAGTAGAGCACTTCGAAGAATGCCTGAACGATAGGCTTCAGTAAACAAAACACATATCATGGCTGAATGCAGCTGAGAGATCGGGGTAAATTTCCAGATCAGGTAACGGCTTAAAAGATAACAGCTAGATTTGACCAGGAAATGGCTAGTTAGACTCTGAAGGGCATAATTGAAGGGCAAAATCAATTATTAATTTCCTTATAAACATAAATGGATAATTTTATAATTATAAATATATGTTAGAAAAAAACAAATTAATATATTATAATCAGAAAATAATTCAAGTAATAGAAATTAGTTAATTATATTTTAAATCAAATATAAGTTAAAGGGATATTTAATTCTTAATTTAAAATTAATTAGTTATTAAAAGTTTATAAATATTAGTCAGAGAGTAAAACCCTATATACAAAATATTAGAGAAATGACAATATTAATTAATAGATTATATTATGAAGAAATTACAATATTAATTAATTAGATTTATTAAGGGGTAAGAAAAATCAAAGAGTTTAAATAAATAAATATTAGGGAATTCAAAAATAAAAAATAAATTAAAAAAATCAAAGAGTTTAAATAAATATTAGCGAATTCAAGTAACAAAAAAAATCAAATAAAATAAAAATAAAAATAATAAAAAAATACAATAAAATAAAACTAAATAAATAAATAAAAATAAAAATGTTAATTTTAATGTTAATTTGATAGTAAAGGAGTATAAATAAGTATTAGAAAAAATTACAAAAGGGACATAAGGCTTTCCTCAAAGCAACTAGAAATTCGTTATCCAGAAGAGAACCTAAGGAACGGATTCTTGGTGTCCATCTTCCTTATGTTCAAGGGACCACGGATAGGATTGCGAGGATTCTTAAGAAGCATAATGTCCCCGCAACCTTTAGACGTCTTAACACCATTCGTAAGTCCCTCAGGTCTGTGAAGGATCCTATTGACCCCAAGGACATGAAAGGTGTTTATATTATTCCTTGTTCTTGTGGGACCCCCTATATCGGTGAGACAGTTCACTCCATTAACCAAAGGATTAGTGAGCACGCAGCTGACCTCAAGCATATGAGAACTAGGTCTTCTGTTTTAGCAAAGCATGTGGAGAAAACCAATCACGATGTCTGCATCGAAGAAGCTAGTGTGATTGCTAGAGTGTCGCAGTTCCATCACCAGAAATTTAGTGAAGCCCTTGAGATGGAAAAAAGGCCAAACAATCTCAATAGAGATGGCTGGAAGATCAGCAGTTGCTGGGTCCGAGCCCTCTTCTCCTGGTCGTTTTCTCCCTTGTGTAAATTTTTTATTTTTATTTTTATTTTTATTTATTTTTATTTTCTTCTTCTTTATTATTTTTTTTTTCACAAGAACGGCTATGGATTGTATTAGCTGGTTGGCCTAAATGCCAGTATTATGATTACAATGGGGGTTGTCCAGGTCCAAATAGAACCGACCTCCTGAAGAACTAAAGGGTTTGTATTCCTCTTCCAGCTCTTTTTGAGTTCTACAATGGAGACCTGGGCTCGAATCCCAGCAGCCACAATTTACAGTAAATTTTGAGTTTATTGGTCTTTTTAAATTTCTTATTTGAACTTGGATAATTGTATTTGTAATACGATCAGGCAAATCAGGCTGAAAACTTCATTATTCTGAGAAAGCTTGCCTTAGTAGAGCACTTCGAAGAATGCCTGAACGATAGGCTTCAGTAAACAAAACACATATCATGGCTGAATGCAGCTGAGAGATCGGGGTAAATTTCCAGATCAGGTAACGGCTTAAAAGATAACAGCTAGATTTGACCAGGAAATGGCTAGTTAGACTCTGAAGGGCATAATTGAAGGGCAAAATCAATTATTAATTTCCTTATAAACATAAATGGATAATTTTATAATTATAAATATATGTTAGAAAAAAACAAATTAATATATTATAATCAGAAAATAATTCAAGTAATAGAAATTAGTTAATTATATTTTAAATCAAATATAAGTTAAAGGGATATTTAATTCTTAATTAAATTAATTAGTTATTAAATACGTTTAATAAATATTAGTCAAGAGTAACCCTATATACAAATATTAGAGAAATTAACAATAATTAATTAATAGATTATATAGAGAAACTTACAAATATTAATTAATTAGATTATAAGGGTAAGAAAATCAAATAAGGGGGAGGGGAAAAGTGGAGGAGAGGGGGAAGGGGGAAAGGAGTTTAAATAAATAAATATTAGGAATTCAAAATAAAATAAATAAATAAAATAAAAATCAAAAGAGTTTTAAATAAATATTAGCAATTCAAGTAACAAAAAAAACAAATAAAATAAAAATAAAATAATAAATAAAATACAATAAATAAAACTAAATAAATAAATAAAAATAAAAAATGTTAATTTTATGTTAATTTGTAGTAAAGGGAGTCATAAATAAGTATTAGAAAAAAATACAAGGGACAAAGGCTTTCCCGCAACTAAGAAATTCGTTATCCAGAGAGAACCTTACAGGAACGGATTTTGGTGTCCCATCTTCCTTATGTTCAAGGACCAACGGAGAGGATTGCGAGATTCTTAAGAAGCAATAATGCCCCGCAACCTTTAGACGTCTTTAACACCATTCGTAAGTCCTAGGTCTGTGAGGATCCTATTGACCCCCAAAGGACATGAGGTGTTTAATATATTCCTTGTTCTTGTGGGACCCCCTATATCGGTGAGACAGTTCACTCCATTAACCAAAGGATTAGTGAGCACGCAGTTGACCTCAAGCATATGAGAACTAGGTCTTCTGTTTTAGCAAAGCATGTGGAGAAAACCAATCACGATGTCTGCATCGAAGAAGCTAGTGTGATTGCTAGAGTGTCGCAGTTCCATCACCAGAAATTTAGTGAAGCCCTTGAGATGGAAAAAAGGCCAAACAATCTCAATAGAGATGGCTGGAAGATCAGCAGTTGCTGGGTCCGAGCCCTCTTCTCCTGGTCGTTTTCTCCCTTGTGTAAATTTTTTATTTTTATTTTTATTTTTATTTTCTTCTTCTTTATTATTTTTTTTTTCACAAGAACGGCTATGGATTGTATTAGCTGGTTGGCCTAAATGCCAGTATTATGATTACAATGGGGGTTGTCCAGGTCCAAATAGAACCGACCTCCTGAAGAACTAAAGGGTTTGTATTCCTCTTCCAGCTCTTTTTGAGTTCTACAATGGAGACTTGGGCTCGAATCCCAGCAGCCACAGTTTACAGTAAATTTTGAGTTTATTGGTCTTTTTAAATTTCTTATTTGAACTTGGATAATTGTATTTGTAATACGATCAGGCAAATCAGGCTGAAAACTTCATTATTCTGAGAAAGCTTGCCTTAGTAGAGCACTTCGAAGAATGCCTGAACGATAGGCTTCAGTAAACAAAACACATATCATGGCTGAATGCAGCTGAGAGATCGGGGTAAATTTCCAGATCAGGTAACGGCTTAAAAGATAACAGCTAGATTTGACCAGGAAATGGCTAGTTAGACTCTGAAGGGCATAATTGAAGGGCAAAATCAATTATTAATTTCCTTATAAACATAAATGGATAATTTTATAATTATAAATATATGTTAGAAAAAAACAAATTAATATATTATAATCAGAAAATAATTCAAGTAATAGAAATTAGTTAATTATATTTTAAATCAAATATAAGTTAAAGGGATATTTAATTCTTAATTTTAAAATTTAATTGTTATTTAAATAGTTTATAAAATTATTCAGAGAGTAAACCCTATTTATACAAATTTAAGAATACAATATTAAATAATAGATTTATATTAGAGAAAGTACATATAAATAATAGATTATTAAGGGTAAGAAAAATCAAAGAGTTTAAATAAAATAAATATTAGGGGGGAATTCAAAAATAAAATAAATAAATAAATAAAAATCAAAGAGTTTAAATAAATATTAGCGAATTCAAGTAACAAAAAAAATCAAATAAAATAAAAATAAAAATAATAAAAAAATACAATAAAATAAAACTAAATAAATAAATAAAAATAAAAATGTTAATTTTAATGTTAATTTGATAGTAAAGGAGTATAAATAAGTATTAGAAAAAATTACAAAAGGGACATAAGGCTTTCCTCAAAGCAACTAGAAATTCGTTATCCAGAAGAGAACCTAAGGAACGGATTCTTGGTGTCCATCTTCCTTATGTTCAAGGGACCACGGATAGGATTGCGAGGATTCTTAAGAAGCATAATGTCCCCGCAACCTTTAGACGTCTTAACACCATTCGTAAGTCCCTCAGGTCTGTGAAGGATCCTATTGACCCCAAGGACATGAAAGGTGTTTATATTATTCCTTGTTCTTGTGGGACCCCCTATATCGGTGAGACAGTTCACTCCATTAACCAAAGGATTAGTGAGCACGCAGCTGACCTCAAGCATATGAGAACTAGGTCTTCTGTTTTAGCAAAGCATGTGGAGAAAACCAATCACGATGTCTGCATCGAAGAAGCTAGTGTGATTGCTAGAGTGTCGCAGTTCCATCACCAGAAATTTAGTGAAGCCCTTGAGATGGAAAAAAGGCCAAACAATCTCAATAGAGATGGCTGGAAGATCAGCAGTTGCTGGGTCCGAGCCCTCTTCTCCTGGTCGTTTTCTCCCTTGTGTAAATTTTTTATTTTTATTTTTATTTTTATTTATTTTTATTTTCTTCTTCTTTATTATTTTTTTTTTCACAAGAACGGCTATGGATTGTATTAGCTGGTTGGCCTAAATGCCAGTATTATGATTACAATGGGGGTTGTCCAGGTCCAAATAGAACCGACCTCCTGAAGAACTAAAGGGTTTGTATTCCTCTTCCAGCTCTTTTTGAGTTCTACAATGGAGACCTGGGCTCGAATCCCAGCAGCCACAGTTTACAGTAAATTTTGAGTTTATTGGTCTTTTTAAATTTCTTATTTGAACTTGGATAATTGTATTTGTAATACGATCAGGCAAATCAGGCTGAAAACTTCATTATTCTGAGAAAGCTTGCCTTAGTAGAGCACTTCGAAGAATGCCTGAACGATAGGCTTCAGTAAACAAAACACATATCATGGCTGAATGCAGCTGAGAGATCGGGGTAAATTTCCAGATCAGGTAACGGCTTAAAAGATAACAGCTAGATTTGACCAGGAAATGGCTAGTTAGACTCTGAAGGGCATAATTGAAGGGCAAAATCAATTATTAATTTCCTTATAAACATAAATGGATAATTTTATAATTATAAATATATGTTAGAAAAAAACAAATTAATATATTATAATCAGAAAATAATTCAAGTAATAGAAATTAGTTAATTATATTTTAAATCAAATATAAGTTAAAGGGATATTTAATTCTTAATTTAAATTAATTAGTTATTAAATAGTTTATAAATATTAGTCAGAGAGTAACCCTATATACAAATATTAGAGAAATTACAATATTAATTAATAGATTATATTAGAGAAATTACAATATTAATTAATAGATTATTAAGGGGTAAGAAAAATCAAAGAGTTTAAATTAAATAAATATTAGGGAATTCAAAAATAAAATAAATAATATAAATAAAAATCAAAGAGTTTAAATAAATATTAGCGAATTCAAGTAACAAAAAAAATCAAATAAAATAAAAATAAAAATAATAAAAAAATACAATAAAATAAAACTAAATAAATAAATAAAAATAAAAATGTTAATTTTAATGTTAATTTGATAGTAAAGGAGTATAAATAAGTATTAGAAAAAATTACAAAAGGGACATAAGGCTTTCCTCAAAGCAACTAGAAATTCGTTATCCAGAAGAGAACCTAAGGAACGGATTCTTGGTGTCCATCTTCCTTATGTTCAAGGGACCACGGATAGGATTGCGAGGATTCTTAAGAAGCATAATGTCCCCGCAACCTTTAGACGTCTTAACACCATTCGTAAGTCCCTCAGGTCTGTGAAGGATCCTATTGACCCCAAGGACATGAAAGGTGTTTATATTATTCCTTGTTCTTGTGGGACCCCCTATATCGGTGAGACAGTTCACTCCATTAACCAAAGGATTAGTGAGCACGCAGCTGACCTCAAGCATATGAGAACTAGGTCTTCTGTTTTAGCAAAGCATGTGGAGAAAACCAATCACGATGTCTGCATCGAAGAAGCTAGTGTGATTGCTAGAGTGTCGCAGTTCCATCACCAGAAATTTAGTGAAGCCCTTGAGATGGAAAAAAGGCCAAACAATCTCAATAGAGATGGCTGGAAGATCAGCAGTTGCTGGGTCTGAGCCCTCTTCTCCTGGTCGTTTTCTCCCTTGTGTAAATTTTTTATTTTTATTTTTATTTTTATTTTCTTCTTCTTTATTATTTTTTTTTTTCACAAGAACGGCTATGGATTGTATTAGCTGGTTGGCCTAAATGCCAGTATTATGATTACAATGGGGGTTGTCCAGGTCCAAATAGAACCGACCTCCTGAAGAACTAAAGGGTTTGTATTCCTCTTCCAGCTCTTTTTGAGTTCTACAATGGAGTTGATTTCTGTGATTTGCCCAAGTTTGAAAATGCAAACAAACTGATTTAGAATCAGGAAATAAAACATATCTACTGAAATGATTATGGAATTGGATCCCATGTTTCTTCCCCGTTCGTTATCATTGTCCCGGCCGAGAGAAGTACGACTTTATTTGCTTCATGATCTGCTTCTTTGTTGTTATCTCTTAAAACATGAAAATAATTCAAGTTTTGGAACAACTTCCCCAAGCTTCTAATTCTATGAATCAGCCTTGCTAATCTTAGGTCCCGGGGGTAGTATTGGTCACCATGAGCTTTATGATCACTTGAGAGTCCCCCGGAATGATTTCCTCCTTGATTTCCAGATTCAATAGTAGCTTGAGACCTTGATAGAGGGCCAATGCTTCTGCTTGAATGCTGGAATTGAACCCCAGCCCCCAAGCAAAGCTATGGATCAGAGTGCCTTCCATGTTTTTAACCGTTCCTCCTGCCCCAGCCTTGCCAGGATTTCCTTTTGCTGCCCCATCGAAAAAGAGAGAATGAACCTTATGGTTTTAGATCGAGTCTTGGAATTCTTTTTTATTTATCCCCCTTACTTGCCATTCCTCAGGAGGAATAATGTTTCTGTTGACTTGACGGAATTGCAGGTTTAAGGAAGTCCCCCAAATAATGTCGAGTTGACTAAGATTCGAGTCATCTTTTTTATCCTCCAGGCATTCTTTTAGCTGAATTTTTACCTTAGCCACTACCACTTTGACATCGTGCTGGATGTTTCTAAAGATTCTGTTGTTCCGCTCTAGCCAGATCTGCCAACAACAAATTTTGAGGAGGGAAGACCAGGCGACCTTTATCACTTTGTTTTTAGGAGGGGGAGCTGGATATATGTTCTGCCAGTTAGTGAAGAGATCGGTTATGGAGGCAGGAAGTTCGAAATTTGGATTCCAATGCTCCATCAGTTCTCTCCAAACCTAAACTACATATTTGCATTTTAATACCAAATGGATGACACATTCTGCCTTCTCTCTGCACAAAGAGCATCTAAACGGGCCATAGAAACCACGCCTCTGCAGATTCTCGTCGGTGTGTATTTTTCCGTGGCATAGAAGCCAACTAAACATATCTATCTTGGGCAGCGATGGGATGCCCCAAACAGTCTTCCATGGGTCCGGATCAGGAGGAACATATGGTATTGCAGCAAGGTTCGAATAGCCACGTGCAACAGTATGGCCCGCAGCTAAGGAGCCCCAACCTCGTCTGTCTTTCCTGCGACTGTGCGATGGGGCAGCTCCATTTAACATATCATAGAGGTGAATGACGTCCTGTAGAAGTTCCGCCGGAGGGGCAGCTATTCCAACGCGTCCCTTCCCACTTGGAGATGTCCCAAAGAGTGTTTTTACCGGTGCTTGTAATCCAATCATGCAGTTTCTTCACGGAATGGCAGTCCCCGATCGAATCACGATCCATTATGTGATCTGTCCAAATGTTGATTTTTTTCCCATTTCCAGGGATCCAATAGGCCTTGGAGCGGATCAGAGGGGCATCTTTAGAGCTGAGTCTGGCGAATGAAGAGGTGCCTTGTGGAAGAGGCTCGTCCAGGCATCTTGTCCTCTCGCCTGCAAAATATTTCCTCCAAAGCGCTAGCTAAGCCCAGCCAGGCTTGGGCGCTATGATTTTCCAAAGTATCTTGGCTCCCATGGTGATGTTTTGCAGAGGAAGCTTCTTGAAGTTTAGGCCTCCCTCCATCTAAGGTTTGAGGGCTGTCTCCCAGTTGACCAGGGGGATTTTCCTCTCGTTTTGCTTACCCCCCTTCCAGAAGAAATTTCGGATGTGTTGGTCCATTTTCTGAAGAATGCCGACAGGAGCTAGAAGCACTGAGAACTAGAATAAGGGGAGATTGCAGAGAACGGATTTGATCAGGACTGACTTGCCTGCTATATTTAACTAGTTATAACCCCATGCCTGTAGTTTGCTCTTGAATTTTTCTAGTTGAGGTATCCAGTCCCTGCTATAGGCACGCTTGAGGAATATAGGCATCCCTAGATACTTAAACGAGGTCCATACAGCTGAAGCAGCAAATCCTAAACATCTGGCAATGGAGTTGAGCATAGAGGGCGAGGTATTCCAGCAATAGATGTGACACTTTCCCTTGTTGAGATTGCTTCCAGTCATCATGCCAAACTCATCCAAAGCCTCTTTGAATCTGGTGGCTGAGTGGATCGAAGCAGCCCCGAGAAGCAGTGTATCATCTGCAAACAGGGCATGATTTATGTTCTGAACTCCTCTTGAAAATCCCTGGAATTTCCTGATCTTGCATTTTTTTGTTTAAATGAAAGCTGAGAACGGAGGCTTGGATAACAAACAACAGTGGGGACAGGGGGCAGCCCTGCCTTAATCCTCTTGTAGCTTTGAAGAAACCAGCAGCTCTACCATTAACAAGGGGAGCTATCCATGGCTCCGAGATGCAAGCCCGGATCCAGTTTATAAAGCTATCTCCGAATCCAAATTTTTTTTAAACATTCAATAGGAAACTATGTCTAACACGCTCAAAAGCATTTGCTAAGTCCAGTTTGATGGCCATACCTCTTTCCTTGCGCTGGTGGCTGGATAGGATTGCCTCTTGAACTAAAATGAAGTTGTCCACCAGCTGTCTTCCGTGGATGAAGCCCCCTTGATTCTCAGGAATGATTTTAGGAAGGATGTGTTTCAGCCTGCTAGCAATGATTTTGGTGATTAGTTTGTAGCCAATGTTACAAAGAGAAATGGGACGAAATCTGTTGAAAGAATTGGCTCCCTTCTCCTTTGGAATAAGTGCAAGGAATGAGGATTTTGTGCTTCCTCCAATTTTCTGACAGGCTTGCGATTTTTGGATCATTTTAAGGAGATCTTTTCCCACAATGTGCCAGCAGGATTGAAGAAATCTGGCAGAGAAACCGTCAGGTCCTGGGGCTTTGTCAGGGTCCATGGCAAAGAGAGCGGTTTTGACCTCATCCATGGTGACTTTGGCTTCTAGCTGGTGATTCATAGGAGCTAAGATTGAAGAGGGAACCCTATCCAGGAGACAAGAGTTTTGAGTCCCATTCACCTCTTCGTTGTACAGATTTTGAAAATGGAGAAAGGTTGTCTGCTTGATGCTTGTAAAGTCTTTGTGGATCACAGCTTCTTCTTTGATTTCAACTATGTAGTTGAAGCTTTTTCTGGCTTGAGATTGTTTGTGAAATTATGAGGTGCTTTTGTCTCCTGCTTTGAGCCATAGGCAGCGAGATTTGACCCTCCATGTTTCCTCTTCGTTCAGGCAGGCTTTGTGATATTGCTGTTGAAGATGGACCTCTTTGTCAATAATTTATTTGGAGATGTGGGCCTCTTCCGAGAGCTGATGGTGGGCATCTAGCAGGCTTTGGATCTTTTTCCTTTCAGTAGCTAGGTTAGGAAGAGTTTTGGCCCAGCTCTTTAGGGCAGATTTCACTCTTCTGAGTTTTTCTTCCCAAATATAGAATGGAGATCCATTGACTGACTGAGACCAACTTTGCTTGACAATCTGCAAGAAACTGGGTTCCTTGATCCAAAGAGGACTGAATTTGAAGGGGATGGGGCCAAGATCTGTGTGAGTTCGGAAGTTCAGCTTGATGGGGTTATGACAGAGGTGCTACAGGGAAGAATATGCATGCTGGCATCTAAACCAAGCAAAAGAAAGGAACTTTGCACGAAGAATCTATCCAGCCTTGCTGCAATGTGCCCAGGCCCTATTCTTTTATTTGACCACGTGAACTTACCCGAAATAGGCTTGATATCTAGCAGGTCCCAGTCTTGAAGAAGATCCTCTGCCCATTCCCTTGCCGGGTCTCGCACAATGCTTCCTCCACGCTTTTCCGAAGAATGCAGCGTGAGATTTAGGTCTCCGGCAATGATGATGTTTTCTAAAGTGCCCAGATCCGCTTGGTTTCTTAGAGAATCCCAGCAAGACTTTTTTTCTCCAGCACTGACCGGCACATAAACATTGAAGAGGCAAAAGGTTTCTTTTGTAACTAAATGTTGCATCTTTAACATCAACCAGTGGGTGGTTGAAATCTCAGTTATTAGCGAGAACATGTTATCATTCCATAGGGATCCTAGCCCTCCAGAGGCTCCTCGGGTTGAGACAGCAGCTGCTTTACTCTTATTCCAGAGTTTTCTACTTAAGTGAAGGAGGCCCGAGTCCTCCATCTCAGTCTCCTGGGGGAGGAGTATGTCCGGGGCTTCTATTCTTATTAGATTTCTTATAGCCTCTTCTTTGGTTTCACTCCCCATACCCCTGCAGTTCCAGGAGATAATTTTCATTATTTACCTTTGCTTCGGTGGGCTCCCTTGGAGCCTTGATGCTGGTTTCTGGCCATCTTTGGTTTTTTTGCTAAGAGCTTCTCCAATGTAGGCTGGCAGCCCTGCAACTTGTCCTTATACATTTCATGTTCCCTTTTCTCCCAATCTGTTTTGCGTCCTCTTGTTGATCGCCTTACAGAGGCTTGGGAGTCTCCTATTTCTCCCTCCTCCTCCGAGTCTTCTGATTCTTGGTCCTCTTCCTCAACTTCTTCTGGGGTTCCTTTTGAGCTTTCTGCAATGCCTGAGTTCTTGGAAAGGTTGGGCTGACCACCTTTCTCAGGAGTGGCTGATTTCTGGACCTCGACTTCATGGGTGTCCTCTGGTTGAGAGCTGAGGGGATCGTACCTATTTTCTAGGGCAGTCTTAGACGGGATCTGCTGAGTAGGGCCCTGATGAGGATTGCCATTAGATCCTCCCGCCTTTTGAACCTTGAGAGAAGTTTTTGTTTGTTTGGCTTGGTTCCAGCCATCCTCCTTCCCTTGCACAGATTCAATGTTGGACGGACAGCTTCTGGCGAAATGGCCGTAAACATGGCATTTCCGGCATTTGAAGGGAAGTTGTTCATAGTCTAGCTTATGCATGTGTGTCCATCTTCCCACCTTGATTTTGATGGCCTCTGGAAGTCCCACCTCCAGATCTACCTCCACCCATATCCTGGCACAATCATATTGATCCTTGTTATTCACTCGATCTATAAATTTCCCCAGGGCATTTCGTATGTGCATCAATGAATCCCAATTCCAGCAATGCATTGGGAGGTTTGGCAGCCTGACCCACACTGGGACAGCTTTGGGTACATCTACTGCAGGATCGAAATTCAGAGTCCATTTGTTCAGGTATAGACCATGGGGGCCCATGAAATAGGGGTCGTTTCGAAAGATCAGGTCTTTATCGTCCTTTGAGGTAAACTCGAAGAGGAAGAATCCTCTCCCCAGGAAGTAAGAAGTCACACTTTCTTGGATCAACGGTGCCTAGTTTCTTTTGACCCAGTTCTCAGTGGATTTGGGAGAAGGCCATAGACCAGTGAACTGACTGACAAGAGCTCTCTCGGACAAGGACAATGCAACCTGGATCGGGGTTTTCGGAGGGAGGGAGATCTCAGGAATTTCGTCCAGTTTCTTGACGAATTTCACAGCTTCGACATTCTTCTTCTTAGGGAGACCTTCCAGCAGTCGGTTGAAAGCCTCAACAGATGAGGTCGGCGGGGGGGGGGGGGAAGGGGAGAAAGCCGCCTGGGGAGTGCCCAACACCTCCATAGGCACAAGCTCTGAGGGGAGCCTGCCAAACTCGAACCGGACCTGCTCAAACCTCCATTGATCTCATCTGCATGGCAGGGGGAAAGCTACGTGCAGGCCCACCTGCAGAGAGCAGGGGGTAGAGAGTTGGCTTGCGTGCAGCATGCAAGACGCGCAATGATCGGATCTAGGGCCAAGGGCGATCTCTCAGAATCGCAGTGCTTCTTTTAATTGTTTAACCATTTTAGTAAATATAATTCTATTTTAATAAATATATTGAACGTATGATTTTGATAAAATAATAAACCAGTAATGAAACATATATGATTGTAAAATATATAATTTATCCCTTTAATTAATTATATAAATGATATATTAATAAGGTTTTTATAGTTTTTTTTTAATAATTTATACGATTATTTATTTTTTTATTTTTATAATTTTAAAAATTTATTTTGTTATTATTATTTTATTTATTATTATATTTATAGATATACATTTAATCAAATATTAAATGGAATTTATTTTAATATTTTTTTTAAAAATAAACCACAGAAAATAAAAATTTATATTTTTTAATAAATTAAATAATAATAAAATAGTTTTAATAAACATATATTATTTTATAAATTTCTTATTTTAAATAAATATTCGATAGAATAAATTAGTGATGATTTATTAACTTATTTTAATAAAATATATTCAATATAGACTAAATTAAAGTGAGATTTTACAATTATTAAAGTGTTAAATGGTTAAGATTTGAACAAAATAATTATTGAATAAAGAAATAGTAATTTATAAAAATTTAGGAATGTTATAGGAAGTGAAAAGTAATGCACCAAAAAATTGAATAGAATCATAAAATTCATCCAAGTTGAAATGAAAGAATATCTTCTAATAAAAAATTTGTATTCAACATTTTTATAATTTATGTTTAATATGATGATGAATCATCACAAATCTACAATAGTAGGAGTGATAAATATGGTTAGATTTTTATAAAATTCCACAAAATTTTGTTAGAAGAGATTGATGACCAATCTACCAATAAATTATTGTTTATAAAAAAATTATATTTAAAAGTTTATTAACTAAAAATAAATAGAATGCTTTTATAATATAGATGGAAGAAAAATGGTTGTAAAATTTAAGCCATTTATAATGGAACCACTCAATATAGTGAAAAAAGTAGAATGCTTTTTATAACCTTTGGATAGAAGAGATATACCTAACATTTTCACTTTTATAAATAAATTCATTATACTATGTAAGAAATCCAAATTTGAAATCAAGTTATGTATTTCCATTATGTCACATTGTACCCTCTACCACTCATAACAAAATCCCAGAGTTAATCTAAGTTTAACCTTAAGTTGGAGAGGAAAAACACATTATCAATGCACCTTTACTATTTATGATTTGACTTTGTAATAGTGAAGAGCATCATGTACTACATCATATATATATATATATATTCTTGTAATAGTAAGAGTATCATGTTCTCTCTCTCTATATATATCTATATATATATTAGGTTTTGGATTTATTTAAAATTTGAATAAAGTGATCTAAGGTACACATGTACATGTGTTAAATTGTGCATGATTTATTGGACGTTTTTGTTGTTTTTTGCCTAGTGTGGGCATATTTAATTTCTCAAACAATCACGTCAACTTCACCCAATGAACCTCTCAGATATCACGTGCTTTTGTGGCATATTAAACAATACCCTTAGTTTGACTCTAAAAATCACATTAGTCAAACCCCCTACCAATACAAACCCAATACACCTTCCCAATTTAAAAACCCCTATTTTCACTAGATATTGTAGGCATCCATTTTTCATTAACATTTTTTATACCCATTTATATTTTTCCATTAACATTGAGCTCCATTTTTCATACTTGCCAATATAAAAACCCTTTACTCCCTTTATATCCCCTAATATATTATGTCCTTTTTTCCTCAATATTTATCCCCCAATATGAATGCACATAGTATGGTATTTCTCCCCTAGTGGCGCCCTCGTGAAAACAATACATACATGGTGAAACAAGGCACAGAAGCTTGATCAAAGCAAGAAAGACAATCTATCATCCACAAAGCATAATGTAATCTCATGCAAAGGAGACTAAAATCTACTTATTCTATTTCATGGAATATTGATTCATGATAAATTCAATAGTTAATTGAACAATTTTCAGTCAGTGAAATAAGGGTAGAGTTGGAAATATCCTTATGCGAATTTTCATCAATAGATGCCTAAAATCAAATAAGGAGGTCATTTCCATCCCAGGTTAATCATTGTAAAAAAGTTGGTATGCTTTGCCAGTTAAACCTTAACCCTTCAATATTTTAGTCTAAATTGAAATCGTTGGATCTTAATGTCATGTATTTGAATGAAGCCCTATTTTTTTGTTGAGTCGTTGACACCTTTATATCAAGACCTACCCACACAAGGATGCCTCTTTTAATGTTTCAAGTGGCTCATATTCAAGGATTATTAAAGTTACCGTACATTCTACTATTCCTTGTATAAATAACATAATCACAATCCACAAAGGAACCCTTCAATATTTTATGACTTGTTTGCAACTTTAGCAAACCAAAATCTGACTTCTTTAGACTCAGACATAGCTCCAACACTAAGAAATACAACTCAAGAATTAATAATTTATAACTTCTACAACATTTTGAACTAGCCTTCGTTAAGAACAATATTTATTCAAATTTGATGTCCATCAATTTCAAATTGTGTATCCTAATGGAAAATTAACACATGATAAAAAAAACTATAGATGAATATTCAAATTAATTTAAAGTTATAAATGAACCTCAAAACATATAGTAAATCAATGTCAATATATTCAAAATAATCTTTCTAGGCATATCATTAGACCTTGTGAAGTAATCCACAACAATAAACACAAAACAAGAATTGGATATGATGAAAACATCGACAATAGTAAATGAGATTTGTATTAGTATACATGTCGGGGACATGGTATTATGCATTCAGATTGCTTTTGACTATGTATTAGTTTGTCTTTGACGAAAAAATTATGTCGCTTATCCATAGTTCAACATTGGAATTCAATTTTTGTTATTTTTTATTATTATTTAAATTTGTTTATTTGTAAGGTGATTGGTTTAAGTCATAGGTTTTTTAGTAACTTCCATTTCTATTAGTTACTAATTTTTTGTTTTTTGTTT
>APFE031519342.1:0-21020 GCA_000404065.3 Pinus taeda | reverse complement strand
GCTATATTGATGATCAACATAGAGGAGCTTATGTATTGTGTATGTTTTCTGCAATAGTACATGATCAGGATAATCTCTGTTGAATATGTGTTAAATTATTCAAAATTTCTACATGATGCTCCCATCAGATGCATGCTTCACTTTGTAGATCCATATAGAACCAACTAATGATTTGTTCTCTAGTCTTGGCACTACCTCCCATGCATTGTTCTTCATGATGGAGTCATACTCTTCCACCATGGCATCAACCCACACTGGTTGAGAAACTCCTTCCTCAAATGAAGAAGGATCTGACTCAATAAGTTATGTCATGAGAGTCATATACCCAATGTACCTATTTGGTGACCTTCTCTTCATGCGCTAATATGTAAGATCTCCCACATGCTCCCATGCATCCTGTATTAATCTGTCAGCATCTTGGTTCTCTTCCTCCCCTCTCTAGAATATTATGGTTTAGTGGGTGCCTCCACTTAGACTCTTGTTTTCTCCTCCACTTGTAGTTGCTCCACAACATCTTGAAGCTCTACATGAGGTTCCTCCTTTGGAGTGAGAAGCTTCTCCTCTGGTGGGATACTCAGCTCTCGCTCTAGAGAGCATCTCATAGCCTTCTCCTCATAAAATTTGACATCTCGCCTCACTACTATCACCTTGAGTGAGGGAAACTACATCTAGTAATAATGTGGTGTATTTTTGTATCCTACAAAGACTCCCATCTAAGCTCTAGACTCAATTTTATTCCAACTATCCTTGGAGACATGAAAACACACATTAGCTCAAAAAATAAAAAAATGAAATACATTTGGCTTCCTCCTAGAGAAATCTTATTTGGGTGTGATCATGCCAAGTATTCTATGAGGGCTCCTGTTCTTCAAATAAACTGCGGTGTTGCATGCTTCTCCCAAAGATGTAATGGAAACCCTTGATCATGCAGCATGGCTTTTGTTGCTCCCACTATGATTTTGTTCTTCCTTTCATCCACCCCATTTTGTTGTGGGTTATGGGCTGCTATCAGTTCTCTTCTAATACCCTCTTTGGCACAAAAGTCCTTGAAGGTGATAGAAAAAAATTCTCCTCCATTGTCACTTCATAGGGATTTCAATTTATAACCAATCTCCTTTTCAACCAATGCTAGAATATCCAACATTTTCTAGAAAAGTCATCAACACAAATTACATAATGCATGTGCTTTACGATAGAGGTTGTAGAAAATCGTCCACATACCTCAAAGTGGACTTTCTCCAAGATTTCTCCCGCGCTACTATCTTAGCACTGGAAGGCGGATTTGACATATTTTCCCAATGTGCATCCCTTGCAGACATCATACTGTTCAAGGGTGAATTTTAGGATATCGATGGTAATCTACTGCATGATATTTAAGTCCCCATGGTGAAAGTGTCCCATGAGCTTGTGCTATAGTTCTCTAACATCTTGAATCTGCACCTTTTCTTCCTTGCTACTCAGTGAAGTGCAAGCTTCCACCATAATTTTTAGAGGTTTTTCACTCTAACTCCACTTTGTTTGACTTTCTTGGTAGCTACATGTCTTAAAAAGGCTTCCTCTTTATTGAAAACAACAACATATCCTCTATCGTCCAATACAACTACATTTACCAGGTTCTTATTTAGACCAGGTACATAAATAACATCTTTCAGATGAATATGGGAACTCAACTCCCTCTTAATGATTATAGTTCCAATTCCTTTGGTACTATACCTCCCATCATCCCCAAGTTCTATGTGCATCTAGAGATCCTTGTCCTCTAGGCTACTGAAGAATTATTTGCATCCTGTTATATGGAATGAGGCACCTGAATCTAGGTAACACACACTCCCCATTACAGTGCTTGCCATGCATGCAATTAGAATGAAGTCTAATTTGAATTGTGAGGCAAGTGCTTGACTTCCTGCTCCTCCTGATGGCTTCTTGTGCGGACACTTTGTTGCATAGTTCTAAAATTCATGATAGTGAAAATGTTTTATCTTGTTGAGGTCCTTCTTCTTGCCATTATTCTGGTTGGACTCTGACTTGCTTTGGGCCTTCTTTCCCTTAGCTTTCTTGCCCTTCGCAACCCAGGAAACATTATTTTCATCCTCAGCTTTGGATGTGACTTCATCTCCATTGTTCCTTTAGATTTCTTCTCGCACCAAATTAGACCAAAGTCTCTCCCAATTTGGAAAATTGTCCCTTCTATTTATAGAGTCCTGGTAGTTGTGCCAAGATTTTGAAAGGCCTAGAAGTGATAGGCTCACTAGCTCCAAATATTGTATATTTTCTCCAAGTCCTCCAAGCTCATCTCAACACTGAGTGAATCTGGAGTGGTAATGTGGAATAGTTTAATTTTTCTGCATGCGGATGGTTCTAAGCTTGTCCCTCAATGCCAATTTCCTAACATCGTTGCCATTTTCAAATAGCTTAGTGAGGGTATTCCACATAGAAAATGGAGTCTCTTTTCCATGTAAATTTGAGATTATGTGGTCTCTCACACACTCCAGGATGATTGTCATGGATTTTGAGGTATCCTTCTTCCAATAGACTAATTGTTGTGCATCCAATATTGATAGTTTTGGAATGCTAGTTTTGGTGTACTCCAACACTCCATTATCACTGAGTACACCTTCCATATTGTCCTTCCAAGCTATGAAATTTGAGGTTCCATCTAGGGCATACTAATTTCAATCTGTTGAAAGACATTTTCCCGCATGAAAGAAAATTGCTTCATTGAATTTGCAAATCAAAATCTCTAAAGCAGAAGCTCTATTGATTGGTTTCTAGTGTGGTTTTTGCTCTGATACCATGTAGAAATTAATAGAAATTTGATACTACTAATGAAATCGAACTGAAATAAAGAGATTACAAATTTCCTCTACTATTCTACAGAAGAAAATCACAATTTAGAAACACAAGCAATGACATCCAACCATCAAAACCACAATAACACAATGATTTACAAGGGAACCCAACTAGGAATAACCACTCCGTTGCTTTTCATTAATAAAATGAGAATGAGAAAATATTACAATGTCTCGCTTCAAACCGGAAGCATGCCCTGCACTGTAAACCTGTTCTCCTACTAATTGTCCTACTTTGGCCAACACTTATCCAATTCAATGCTCCATCTTGCTCCTATTTCCTTGTGAAATCCTTGAGGAAATTAGCACCTAAAAGATAGGAATTTCCTCCTATTTGCTTATGCAATTACCAAGGAATGATTCGCCTGCTTAACTTCCATGCTTATACACTCAACTAGTGTACAATTGATAATTGCTATGTGCCTTTTCCTCCACTCCAAATAGGCAATTCGAATTCCATGAATGTCTAGGCTATTTTAGTTGATCTACTAGTTTAATTGAGATATTACTGAGTTAACAAAAATTCTACTAGTCAAGTGACCTTCAACTGACTCAACTAATGACTTGACCTTAGTTAACTGAGTTCAACTAAAAATAACTGAACTAGATTGCTAAATTTTAGTAATCACTACATGCACAACTCTACTTCTAGCCTATAACTCGAATTTACTGAGTTAACTAGTAGACAATGCCATATCACTCTAGCTAAATGCCATCCAAGTCATCCTTTTTTTTCCGGAGAAAAAAACAGTACTTTTTATTATAGTTATAAAAAGATACATTTAAACGAGTGTTCACATATTGGAACTCCAGACAGCAAAAAGCCTGATGAAGCCGGAGGTCAGAGTATCTGATATAAAAGCATGACAGGATCACAATGATACGCAGATCATCATTTTATGACTGTCACGAGGACATTAAGAAAACTGTGGACACAGTTTTTTGGATCCGAGGACCCCTGATTTGGTTCTGTTCACTTACAAATCAAAACAGGGGAGGCCACCCCCAAAGGGGGGTAAAACGATCTCATACAACAAAAAATATATAGTTAGAATTGCCATGAAAAAGAGACAGAAAGATTTATACTACCGCAGCTGTCTGATAATATTGAAGCCTTGAGAAATAACGCCCTCCCCGAAATTTGGATCCACCATATAAGGAAATTCATAGTCAGGAGCCCGGAAGAAAAACGGGGATAAACCTAGAAACTGGAGACCTGTAGAAACACCTGTTATGAAGAAAGATCAAAAGGAGGCTGATGAGAAGAAAACGTTTGCCCCAGCCTTATCTCTTCGATGACCCAGCTGCCCATATTTTGTTGAAGGCCAGCTTTTGAAAGCTGATCTGCTGAAGTGTTCTTATCCCTGTAAATATGGCATAAAGAGAAGATTGTAAAACGAGATTTTAATGACACAACATCATCCAGAATAGTCTTCAGAAACTGGTGTTGACACACAGAAGACCCATTAACCCATTTGACTACGTTATGAGAATCCCCAAAAATTTGAATTTTCTGTATGTTTCTTTGAATTGACTAACACATAAGAAGACGCAAAGCAGATAGCTCAGCGAAGTTGTTTGAGCCCTGTCCCAAACCCACAGAAGCCTGAATGGTATGATCTTTGTTGAAATGGATGCAAAAGCCAGCACCAGCTTTGTTTTGTTGGGAAGCCCCATCGAAAAAAGCCCAGGGGAAGCCTTCATTGATAATTAAGGGAGCATCTCGGCATTTTTCCTTTTTCTTTTCCGGGGGAGGAATGGAGGAGTAAATGGCCGCGCTGTTGGTGGCAACAGATAGAGAAGATATTTCTAAATCCTGAAAAATACACTTGTTTCTGGCAAGCCACAGACCCCAGAAAAATATAGGAGGAAGGTTTCTGAGATTTCCATCTGGATGCAAATTCCACCAATTTCTCCAAGCCTCATCCATCTGAAACGACCCCCATTGATCGTTTATATTTAACAGGCCGATGAGTTCCCCCCAATTTCTTAAGGAGACGGGGCAGACAGTGAAGAGATGATTTATAGATTCCCCATCCAATTTGCAGAGGGGGCAGCGACCAGGTCCTATGAAAAATCTGGATTGAAGATTGTCCCAGGTAGGGATTTTCTTCTTCAATATACACCATAAAAAGATCCTGGCTTTGAGCGGACATTTTAGCTTCCACAGATTTTTAGCCCACCACTCCGGTTCCGCCCAGCCTTTCTTATTCATAAGAAAAGAGTAGCCATCTTTGGGGGAGTACACACCAGTTTTCCCTTAGGCCCATAACAAAAAATCCTGGTCATTATTAATCCTAACATTTGAACGATGAAGCTCTTCAACAAAAGAGGCCCATTCATTATGCCATCTTATATTAAGACCAAGGTCCTCAGCGTTTTTCCAAGGCTGGCCCTAGATAGAGTAAGGGCCAACTTTTTCCACCTGGTTAAGGGAGAAGATGCCTTTGCTGCCCAGGTGTCTCAAGAGACCAGGTGAGAGAGCATATGATGCATTGCATCTGACCCAAGGGTCTCTTCCAATTCTGACATTTTTCCCATCGCCCACTTTCCAAGCCAGGCCTTCTTCGATCACAGAGAAAGCCGCCACCGTTGCCTTCCATATGACAGAAGACTGCTTCGGCAACTTTTCCTGGCTGCGGATCCAATCTTCCAGGGGAACTGGATCAATATACTTCCGTTTAATCACCTTTGTCCAAAGGTTCTCCATCGAGATGAGTCTCCAACCAGACTTAGCAGCCAAAGAAGTACTGAATTCAGGAAGCCTTTTGATTCCCCATCCTCCCCATTCTTTTGGCCTGGCGATCTTATCCCAAGCCACCCAAGGAAGATTTGATTTGTCATTCGATCCTGCCCATAAAAATCTGCAGCAAAGTCTTCTAATTTTCTCCAAAACTCCTTTAGGGATCCAGGTAAGGGCATCCCAATAGACCGGAATAGCCAATAAAACAGATTTTATAAGGGTCACTCTTCCTGCTCTAGATAGCCATCTAAAACTCCAGTGGGATATTCTAGCTTCCAGCTTTGCTATAATCCAGTTCCAATCCTCTTTTTTGTAAGAATCCGGTTTTAGCCAGAATCCCAAGTATTTAAAAGGAGAGTCCAAAGGTTGGGTCTGATAAGGGAAAAGATTGGACATTCTTGAGCGTTCTCTCCTGTTAAGCCCTGACACACTAACTTGAGATTTCCTCAAGTTAATTTGCATACCCGTGGCTTTCATAAAAAGATCAAAAATGATTTTATACTCCTCCATTTCGGAGAGAGATCCGTTTGTGAATATCAGAATGTCATCAACAAAAAGCAAGTGAGTAATATAAAGATTTATTGCAACCTCAATACCTTTGATCGTGTCAGACCGTCTGGCTTTATGGGTCAATCTGCTGAGGCCTTCCGCCACCAAAAGAAAAAGGAGGGGAGATAGCGGACATCCTTGTCTTAGGCCTCTTTGGCTGTTGAAGAAGGGAGAAGCAGCACCATTGATCAGGACTGCAAAGCTAACATTCGAAATACAGCCCATTATCCAACTAACAAAAGAATATTTGAATCCCAGGTGTGTGAGCAGCATCCGGAGGTATAACCAATTGATACAATCATAGGCCTTTGACAGGTCAATCTTTAGGATCGACCCCTTCAACTTCTTCTGCTTGATACTGTGGAGAACTTCTTGGGCTACCCCGATGGCCTCGTGTATTTGCCTTCCTTCCAAAAAACCAAATTGTTCCATAGAGATGTTTTTGGAAAGAATGGGAATGAGCCTAGAAGCTATCACTTTTGCAATTATTTTATATATGCAATTACATAGTGATACATCCAAGTCATCCTGCTGATGTGGAAAATCAAATTACTTAATTTGGCTAAGGCAAAAGTCAAATTGAGCCTTTCTTGCTACAATTTCTAACAGTGAAGGCTTGTGCAATTAGCCATGAAGAAGTTTGGCTCCATAAGCGTTTGATGAACTATTTGATGACATGTTGGATTCAATATGAAGATTGTTAAAAAACCAGGAAGGTTGAAGCACGTTATGACATAATGAAGTTAGCAGCCAAAGAAGCTACAATATATCTCCACGAAAGAACATGTATCGATGCATTTTTGAGGATTTCCTTCCTAATTGAGAGGGAGTGAGGATGGACATTGTATTCACCATGTGTCATGTATTATGGCCAAGACTAACAGTCGTAAGCCTAGTGAAGGAACTGGTAGGAAGAATGGTGGATTGGATAGGCATATGGGACTGATACTTCTTGAGGAAATGCACCCAAGATAGGAGTAGTCCTGAGTACTGATACTCCTTGAGGATAACGTATCCAAAATAAGAGCAGTCTTGAGAACCAATATTCTTTGAGGATGGGTGATATCCAAGATAAGAATAGTCTTGTAAGGACATACCTTATGAACATCTAGACAAGGTATGCGCCTTGAGAGGCAATGGTGGTGTCTAAATGTATGCCTTCCAACATTGTGCTATGATATAGTGGAGAGATAGACTTTGTTAGTCAAGGTCTTGTTAGGTTTGACAATGTTGGTTATGATTGTGACGATGATTATTAATATGAATCCCTTCTTATGAGAATATTTCAATTTGAACGTATCATGTTGTATCATTATGAATACCTCCCTAGTTAAGAGGGAGTGTTGAAAATGTAACTAGGTCCGGTCTTCATAATTATCATTGTACTTGTATCAATATGTATTTCATGTGAAAGCAAAAAGACAAAAAAGATATTATTATTATTTTTCTAGTCAAAGCATGTTCTTCATGCTTGTAGGGTTATTTGAGTCAAAAGAAAAGTTGTCATGAGTCAAAGAAATATTATTGAGTCAAAGTCCGATTTGGACTATTTGTAAGAAAAATAAAATTAATTTTCTTGAGTAAAAAAGAGTCAAAAATGTCCTCTGCAAACCAAGTTGGCCTAGAAGAGGCAACCATTTGACCTCTTGGACATGTATATATACAAGACAATTCAAACTCATTTTTACACCAAGAAATCACTTTGATTTTTGTGCAAGACAAAGGAGAATTTTAGTGAAAGACAAAGGAGAGAATTTTCTATTTTCTGCCCTAATTTTTGTTCACACGTACGATTTTTCTGAGGCAGTTTCTGTGGTATTGCAGACCCAAAATTACAAGGCTAAAATTTTAGGAGATGACCAGATTTCAGATGTTTGACCAGAGTTGACTTTGTTGAAAGAATGACTAAAGGATGGTTGACTTGGATATTTGTCTTGGGTTGGGATATCTTACTTTGATCTGATTCTTTAAGAATAGGATTTTCTTGGGGTTTCCCCCTTGAGGGGTTTTTTCCCTGGTTTGGAGCCTACATATTTGTGTTCCTTGTCTCTTGTGATCTTCATGTTTCATATATTTTGGTAATTTCTTGACGAAGAATAATACAAATTTAATAGTAAGCCAACAAACATTCACAAGTATTTATCAAGTTAAGAGAAATAAAACCCTAATCTACATGCATCTTGATTTATTAAGACCTTCCACCCTTAAGGATACATCCCTTCAATGGTTCATGAGAATAGTAGGAGACAACATCACCACATGGGAAAAAATCCAACAAGCCTTCAACAAAAAGTATCAGGATTACTACAAATCAAGGGATACCAGAGATAAGAATTCAGTATGATACAAGGAGAAAATGAGTCTTTGGAAGATTTTGAGGAATGATTGCAGTTGAGGTATAGAAGGGTGCATAACTACATCTCATATCAAGGCTCCTTGAAGTTAGCACTACTATGAGGATTAAAGGAAGAACTAAAGGAAACACTCAACGTGATGGCTAATGGAGACATATACCGACTCACTTATGATGATATAAAGAAGGTATTCAAAAATCATTTAAGGGCTACTAGAAAAAAGAGTTAAGAGCAAACAAAATCTTGGTAAGTCATTCTCCCTCCTCCTTGATTACTAAAAATGAGCTAGAAGGTATGCCATAGTACATGAAAACTGAAATATTACATAGATTTTCCATGTATATGGACACCTTATAGATCAAGAGAAAATAGGAGGAAGCATAAAAGGCATTAGCCATATTATGCTCCCAATGCACTAAAAGACATATCAATAATGAATGTCCTTTAAATATCATAGAAATAAGCTCTAAATGCGAGGAGAACCATTCCATTGATAAATGTATATCATTTCTAGGTGTGAAGGCTATGTACCGGGGATCATAAGGTAACATGGAGTAACTACGTTTTTGTCGACCAAAAGAGTCCATAAGCCCCTAGGAAGTTCCAATAGGGTATGAACTTCCTTTATCTTTTAAATGCTAATTATAATGCTCATTATCAACCTTTGTGCCTTCCTAACCCTTCACTGTGGCCTATGCCCACTCCTTGGCATATCCTCATGAAAATGTTACTCCTCCCTTGTATCCATACCCTACTCAACCTCCTCAATGGGCTAATCCATCAAAATGATGGAGGCCTTAGGTGTCTTAGCCACCCGCCTTAATGCCTCCTCCTCAACAATCTTAAGCACCCCAAAACATTCCTCCAAAGAAACCTTAGATTCCTTCCAACCCAAATCTAAATCCCAACAATAAACAAGCTCAACCAATCTACAGTGGAGAAACTGCCTACAAAACTTATGTTGTAGAAATCTAGGAAATCAAACTTAGGTTTTAGAAGGCACTTCCAAATGTTCATCCACCTCATCCAACATAAAATCTCCAAGAGAAGAAGGAGGATCTTGTACCTCAAGTCACCTAACCAAAACCTCCCTATCCTGAAAGGTTAACAACCCACAAAGCACAAATGCCATAAGAAACTGAACTTCTAGGAGAATTGAAGAATTTGTGTGTTAAAATCCCTCTCCTTCAAGTGAACAAAGATGTTCCTATTTATAACAAGTTCATTGAAGATAAATTTATAAAAATATATGGGAGAAATAAAAAGGATGCCCCTACTATTAATGTCATGGGGCAGCTAGTTGATCTTATGCTTGGGAGAGTAATCATCCCTAAGTAATTAGATCCGAGGAGCCAAATATAGATGTGCACATTAATGAAATTGCAGTTCCAAACATTCATTGATATAGAAGTTTCAACCAACATCATAACCAAGGAAACCTTGCCCAAACTTAACCTCCAAGGATCTCGAAGAAAGATCTCTATTGTGCTACAACTTGTTGATAGATCCACATTAGCACCTGAAGGTATCATAAAAGATGTAATGGTCTCTATTGATTCTTGGGAGCACCCCATCAACGTCCTTGTCCTTCAACCCAAGACCAAGTTTAATGGTTATCCACTCATCTTAGGAAGACCCTGGTTAGCCATTGTTGATGCATGCATCTGTTGTAGGGTTGGGAACATGAGCATAACCGATGGGAAATCTAGAAAATGACTTGTATTATACCCATAACCTCAACCTCTTATTAAGAATGAATTTCCTACATGGGTAGATGATGATGAAGAAGAAGACGAATCTTTCCTCTCACCATCCTACCCTGTATGTACATTAGAAACCACCATTAGCAACAAGGAAATTGATGAAGATATTCTAATTGATAAATCTGTGAAAAAACTGATACCTTGTTGCCATGAATATTGATGGCTTAAAGGAAGAATCATCTATAGAAAAACCTAGTTGTTCCAAATATAGCTCACGGGAAGATTTTTTGATTGTTGGTTTTGAGCCAAATAATGTAAAAACAATGGAAATCAACCCCTCTGAAACATTGAAAATAATTCCCTTTCTCTGAGCTGATAAAAAAAACCAAATGCTCACTATCTTAAAACAACATATTGATGCATTTGCATGGGACTACAAGGGGATGAAAGAAGTACATCCTTCCATGTTCACTCACCTCATATATATCAAGCAGGATCATAAACATATTCGCCAGCCATAAAGGCAAATGAACCCTGCATTGAAATATATTGTGAGAGTGGGATTATAGAAATTATTAGATTCAAGATTCATCTATTCGATGTTAGATAGTGAATGAGTGCCTCCCATGGTCATCGTCCCTAAGAAAAATGGCAAGTGGAGAATTTGCGTTTACTATAGAGAACTCAACAAAGCCACTGAGAAGGATAATTTTCCCTCACCTTTCATTAACCAAGTTCTTCATGTCCTTGTAGGGAAAATTTCTTCTCCTTTTTGGATGGATTCAGTTGGTGCAACCATATCTAGATTAGTCCTCGGGATTAGGATAAGACTACCTTCACATGCAATTGGGGGAATTTGTTAGGCCCCTATACTACTAGTGTAACCCTTATTGTTATTAGTACAACCCACTTATTATATTGATGTACCAACATAGTGCCCATATTGTTACTATTGTACCCCATATAAGCCTACTAATGTTACTGTTGTGGCTTCATATTATTATTGTTAGGTCGGCTGGGTTATATTGTGACTCCTTAGACTCCTATATATAGAAAGGAGGTTTTGTCATTTGAATCATCCAAGAATTGTTCATTTATGTAATGTAAAGGAGGTTGCCCCCTCAAAGAGGCTGAATTCTAAGTCGTTGATTTATCTTTTCTATCTTTTCTTGAGCTGGTTTCATAACAGGGAGCCTATGGTAGCATATCTTAGTCTGGATACAAGTTGGATAGAGGGGACATAGTTAGAGGTGGAAGATCATTAGATACACATGACAAAATGAATGATATGTATGGGAATAATTCTATCTCCTCATCCAGGAGACATCATTACAGTCATCATCCTTACAGAAGGAGGGAGTATTTTCCGAAGGAGTTGAAGAAGTTGAAGCCTCTTATATTTGATGGAGAGATGAATAAGCCAAAAGATGCAGAGGCATGGTTCCTTGGAATGAAGAAGTTCTTTATATTTCATAGCTACTCAGAGAACATGAAAGCTAAGATAGCCACTTTCAGTATTAAATGAAAGGCGAATATCTGGTGGGAGGATGTGAAGAATTCCAAAGGTATTCAGGAAGAAGACTTGACTTAGGATGAGTTCGAGAAGCTCTTCAAGAAGAAGTTCTTATCGAAGAGGTATTATGATGATAGAGTTAAAGAGTTTATGAGCTACATATGGGTTCTCTGACATATGATGGGTACACTAGCATATTCTTGGAGTTGTTTAGGTATGTGCCATATCTTAGGGATGAGAAGGCTAAGATTTAGAGTTTCATCAGTGGATTGCCAACATCATATAGAGACCAGATTCTGTTTGATGAGCCTAGATCATTAGAGGAATCCATCCATAAATTGAAGCATTGTTATGAGCGGTCAAAGCGAAAAGTTGAGCCTAAGTGTGACTTGAAAGGAAATGAGAAATTCATAGGAAAATGGTCATTAAAGCATGGAAGACCTTAAGATGCAAGTGAGAAAGAAAATGTTGCTCCTTACAAGAAGCTCAATGCAGTTGAGAAAGGACATGTGTTGTAGCCTGGAGAGCAGTAGAGCAGCAAAATAGAGCTGATAGTAGA
Organism: Pinus taeda; assembly: GCA_000404065.3. Classification (NCBI taxonomy): domain Eukaryota; kingdom Viridiplantae; phylum Streptophyta; class Pinopsida; order Pinales; family Pinaceae; genus Pinus; species Pinus taeda. Next base: position 8,750 of record APFE031519342.1, on the reverse strand, counting down.
TCACCATTGCAATGTTGGATATGTGTCAAAGATCATCATAAGAATGATTGTCCATTGTATTAGGGAGGTAGGCTCATATCTATAGTTCTCAGGAGGAGCAGATAGTTGGGGATGTTGGTCATAACATTCCTCATATTTATGTAGTTATGGACAATATGCAGGAAAATCACCAAGCATTTATCATTGAGATGGATGGTAAGCATTGTGATCAATTTATTTCTATTTTGATTGATCCTGGATTTAATTATAGTTATGGTAATCTTGACCCGGTAGATAAGATCACCAGTAATCTATCATTGAGATGGACGGTAATATTTGTGATCAAATGATTTATATTTTGATTGATCTTAGATCTAATTATAGTTATGTTAATCCTGACCTAGTGGATAAGACTTGTGGCTTGAGAAAAAAAAGTGCTTGTAGAGTCTTGGTTGGTGCAGTTGGCTACTAGTATGAAGAAGAGATTTCAACATTAGGTAAGAGCTTGTGGATTCGATTTGAATGCCATATGCCTATAGTAGCACATTTGAATATACTACCATTGGGATTGTATAGTATGCTTTTCGGTATGGATTGGTTGTATATTCATAGGACCAAGGTAGATTGTTATGACAAGGCTATTGAGTGCCTATATGATAATGGAGAGAAGATAATATTGTAGGGGAAGAAGAAGCCTACATCATTGAAGATGGTCACAGCTATGTAGGCTAAGCACAGTTGTAGGAAAGAGTGTGTGATGTTTACAATTCATATTTCCAGTGATAATGGTAATGTTGTTGAGGATGCTTAAATATTCAAGTGGTACCCTGTATTGTAGAAGTTTTAGGATGTGTTTCCAGCAGAGATTCCAGAGTTTCCTCTGCACAGGGAAGTAGACTTTTCTATTGAGTTGGTACCAGGGGAAACCAACATCAAAGGCACCTTATAGGATGAGAACTCCAAAGTTAGTGGAGTTGAAGTTGAAGTTGAAGGACATGCTTCATAAGGGATACATTAGACCAAGTGTATCGCCTTGGGGTGCACCAATATTGCTCGTGAAGAAGAAGGATGGTACTCTTAGATTGTGCATTGACTATAGGCAGTTTAACAAGGTGACGACTAAGAACAAGTGCTTATTGTTGAGGATTGATGATTTTTTTGATCAGTTTAAGGGAGAATCAGTGTTCTCAAAGATTGATCTGTGGCCATGATATCATCTAGTATGCATCAAAGAATAGGACATCTACAAGATTGTCTTCAGGTTTAGGTATGGGGATTATGAGTTTTTTGTGGTTCCATTCAGTTTGACTAATGCTCCAACTACTTTTATGTGTTTGATAAACAGTATGTTGCATCCTTATATAGACAAGTTTGTTATTGTATTCATTGATGACATCTTGATATATTTTAAGAATGAGGAAGAGCATGCTAAGCATTTAGTAGCAATGATGAGGTTGCTAAGAGAGCATTAGTTGTATGCTAAGCTTAGCAAGTGAATTTTTTTTAAAACAAAAGTACACTACTTGGGACATGTTGTTTCCAAGAATGGCATAGTAGTAGATTTGGAGAATATAATGGCTATCATGGAGTGGGAAACTCCTAGAAATGTGGAGGAAGTAATCATTCATGGACTTAACATGTTACTATAGGAGGTTTGTTAGGAACTTATGACACATTGCACATCATATTACATCATTCCAGAGGAAAGGTAAGAAGTTTGAATAGATAGAAGAGTGTGCAACCAATTTTGAGCAGTTGAAGGAGTTGTTGACAAATGCTCTAGTGTGATTTGGACAAAGAGTTTGTAGTGTGTAGATATGCTTGTAAGAGAGGGCTTGGCGGAATCCTTATGTAGGAGGGACAAGTGATATGTTATGAGTCCGAGAAACTGAATGAGGATGAGCAGAACTATGTGACTCATGATCTTGAATTGGTAGCTATTATTCATGCCTTGAAGATGTGGAGACATTATCTTCTTGGCACGAGGTTTGTGATGATAAGTGATCATAGTGGATTGAGATATTTGTTCGACTAGACAAATTTGAACGCCAGGCAAGCCAGATGGTTGGCTACTCTTAGTGAGTTTTACTTTGAGATAAGGTACATTAAGGGAAAGGAGAATAGGGTTGCGAATGCTCTTAGCAGAAAAAATGAATTTGAACCATGTTGCATCAATGAGATCATATGGGATAGATTTATAAGATCACGTCTTACAGGAAGGACAATAGGATGACATGTACATGGAGCTTATGCTCAATTACAAGAGGTTACATGTGATTAGGATGTGGATTATCATATTATAGTAGATGGCTTGGTGAGATTTAGGGACAAGATCTATGTGTTAGATGACATAAAACTCAAGAAGCTTATCTTGTGGGAGTTTCATGTAAAACCATAATTAGGTCACCGAGGATATCAGAAGACATTGATAACAATTAAGAAGTTCTACTACTAGCTGAATCTGATGAAGGAAGTGGTAGAGTTTGTGGCGAGATGTTTGGATTGTCAGCAAGTCAAAGAAAAGTGTAAGAATCTAGGTGGTTTGCTTCATCCTATTCTGATTCTAGAGTGGAAATGGGAGGTCATTTATATGGATTTCATTACAGGTCTTCCGAGGACATCGAGGCAACATGATTCTATCATGGTTGTGGTAGACAGGTTGAGCAAGGTAGCTCACTTCATTCCAGTGAAGACTACTTATTCAACTAGTGAGTTAGCATAGGTCTTCATTAAGGAGATCGTGAGATTGTATGGTGTTTCGAAGAAGATTTTGTCAGACACAGATGCCAAGTTCACTTCCAAGTTTTGGAAGGATTTATTTGCAGGATTGGTAATAGATTTGGCCTTCAACACAACTTGGCATCCACAGATAGATGGACAGACATAGAGGATCAACAAGATATTGGAGGATATGTTGAGGATGTATGTCATGCATCAACAGAGGAAATGAGAGGAATACCTTCCATTGGTTGAGTTTGGATAAAACAACAGTTACCAAGAATCATTGAGGATGAGTCTATTTGAGGCACTATATGGGTGGAGTTATAACACTCCCATCAGTTGGAGTGATCCAATGAATAGGGTACTTATTGGATCAGACATGTTGGCAGACATGGAATAGGAAATGCAGGTTATAAAGAAGAATTTAAAGGTAGCACAGGACATGCAGAAAAGTTATGCGGACCAGCTTAGTGCATTTAAGGAGTTTCAGGTTTGGGAGCAAGTGTATTTGCACATCAAACCCAAGAAGAGTTCCTTGAGGATTAGATCATGTGCCAAGTTGGCACCATGGTATTACATACCTTTTGAGATCTTTGAGAGGATTGGACTAGTGGCCTACAGACTTGCACTGCTTAAAAGATATGTAAAGGATGTTGATCATGTTGTTGATTGGTCTGTATTGTAGGTGGAGCAAGAAGGAGAATTCCAGTCAGAACCCCAATGAATATTGTAGAGGAAAAATCTCATGATTTGGAATAGAGCACTCAAGTAGGCTAAAGTGTAGTGGAAGCACTTTGGGCCCAATGAAGCTACATGGGAGATGACTGATCAAATGCGGGGTATGTATCCTTCATTGTTTTCGAAGGAAAATGAGCCTTGGTATTTGTACATAATTATGTATGGTTTCTATTGTAAATACCACAATGAGATACGTTATAAAGATCCAATAAGCGGTATGGTTGTTATATTTTCATGTTGTTATGATGGTTTTTCTTTTGAGTAGGATGTTAATGTAAATACTGCAACGAGCTGGGTTATAAAGCTCCATAGGTAGTATGTTTTTTCTCTTTAGTGGTTTTCCTGGGTCTAGGAGTGGTTTAACACCGAGGATGATATTCCCCTAAGGGGGAGGGGTTTGTAACAGTCCCAGAATAAAATTTCATGAAATAAAAATTAATAAAGGTAAAATAAGACCACAAGAAAGGGACACTTATACCAAGCTAAATGTTGGGCAAAATATCCTAGTGGGCGTCACTTGTTTTGTTTTATGGATAAGGGAAATTGGCAAAGGAAATGGCTAAGGCTAGAAAGGAAAAAAGGTATTTTTGGCACATTATTTATGAAAATAATGGAAATTAGGACAAAAGGAAGGTGAAAAGTCACAGGTTGCATGTGAGGAGGAAAATGAAGGAAAACAATGGAAAATTGAAGAAATTAGAGGCCTCATCAATAAAAAGACCATAGAGCATCAGTTGGTAGCATTTTTTCAGTTTAGTTTTAGAATTTGTCTCAAGGAGGAGAAGAGCACCAAGAGGAGAAACAAAGTAAGCAAGTAAGGAAAGGAAGGGAAAAGTAAAGGAAGGCAAGGATCAAAAAATTTCAGCAGAAATACTTGCAGGTAACAGATTGCATGTGTGATTTCGTAGCTGGTTTTGACATGCATGGTATGTGCATGTTGGTATATGGTTCTTTTCTTGTCATTGGCATGGATTTTGTCGGGATTCGACAATGGATTTTAGCCTAGCCTTGCCATTTCTAGATAAGCATGGTGTGATGGGATTGTTCTCAATTTGAGCTTTGGATTTCCTTATGGTTTTGGAATCCGGGGTGAGATGGTCTCAAGAAAATTCCCAAAGGCCTAGGAATCCCTTGACTAGTAATGGTGGGATACACGTTAAAGTCTGAGGGTGGAGACATGAAAATTCCTCAAGTATGGTGAAGACATTCTGAGGCATCCAAGCTCGGTTCGTTTTTGTGATCTCGACACCAATTTATGTGTGATCATAGTATGGAGAGGGTGTAGGTGGTTTAACCTCTGGATTCCCTTGCTTGTCTTTGGATTGGTTTATCCCATGAGATTCCTCATCCATGCTTGGAATATGGTACGGGGGTGATTGGATGAAAGAAAGATATGGTTTAGCCAATCTATGGTCGGGTGGAATGTGGGAGTCCTGAACCTAGTTGGTAATTGCCTACGTTTAATAAAAGCTAAGTTTCTCTCGCTTTTGGTAAGCAAATGTATTGATTATTATGTGGCTTTAATGTTTGTTATCTTATGGTTATTTATCTAGTTGTATGTTGGTTATAATCATGGTTATATGACAATTCTCAGTCATGGCTCTATTCATGATTTTACTTGTAACTGAATAAATAATGAATGCAATACTGATTGATGATATGACATCTAATGTGAGAAGGTAAAGACCCTTTTTGTTAAACCTCAGTTAAGTTTTTAGTCCCTTATATTCAAAATTGCATTCATGACCTGTAGGTTGCACATATACCAAGTGTTTGACAAAATGTTAGTCTCGGTTGGGGATGTTCACGTCAAGTCTTGGTTCCAGTTTTGGTTTTTAAACATTGTCTTCATGTCTTTTATGTGTTCTGGAAGTTTCATGGATTTCTGGGTAGAGGCTTAGCCCCAACCCTGGAAAGTAGCATTAGTTCTCATATTCGTTAGCACAATGCTAGTAGAAAAAGCCCATAGCCGCACTAATGTAGGCCTATAGGAGTGACTGGGAACCCATAATTGCATGGAGGCCTTGGCAAGGGAGAAATTGGGCTCAAGGTCAGGGAAAAATTGAGTTGTCTCAAGGATTGGACACTGAGGGGTTAGGTTACTCTTGGAGGACCTATTGCACCTGAGGGAAGTCAGTAAGGTCTTCAATTGTCGAATTCATTTCTGTAAGGTCACAGAGGAGGTTGAGTCATATCATAGTGACCCTCATCTCATGTTTACCTTGGGAAATCCGATGAAAGTGGGTAAATGTGGGAGGAGGCGTTACAAAACTATAGATTTGCAATCAGCTAAGAGAGAAACTCCAAAGGTAGAAGAAGATCGAGTCCATGGAGTTGGAAATAGTAATAGTGGTGAGCTTATCTCATGATGGTCCAAAGTTGCACGGCTTTGATGAGAGGTATCGCCTAAGGAAGGGTTATAAATCGTTCTGCAACTAGACGCAAGCATGGGAGTAGAGGTAAGATACATGTCTCATGCGGAATGAGAGTTGAAACACGAACAACAGAGGCTGCAATAGGTAAGGGAAAATTATAGTTATTTGTTTCCATCTAAGTTTAGAAAGATCAAATCCCATACTTGTCTCCTTTCTCTTTAATGAACAACAGATTCTTGATTCTTGATCATACACTTCTGATGTTGCTCCACGGTGTGATCTATTATAGAGTCACATCTTAGTTTATTCCAGACAGGGTGTTCAAGTTGTTCAGAGTCTGAATATGCGACCATGATAGGGATATCATTATTATTGTTTCCCTGAGCCAATAATTCCCCAAATTATTGGTGCCCAATGCTCGTATGTTCAAGAAAATTCTCCGCCATTAGTTATTTGTCTCTACTCGATGCCTGTCTTATTCCTGGAAGCATAATTATTTGTTAGGGCTTAGATTATAATGTATATGTAAACTAGGAATTTACATAGCATATTTTGTCATAGAAAAATATGGAACTGAATTAGGATTTTATTATTATTATTATTTTCTTTTTCTTCTAGTGGATGCCTGTCTCATTCCTGGAAGCATAATTATTTTTTAGGGCTTAGATCATAATGTATATGTAAACTGGGTATTTACATAGCACATTTTGTCATAGAAAAAATGATTCTAGAAGGAGTCCTACAGTAAAGAAGAAGGCATGTGAATTACGTATGAAGTGATTGATAGCAATGGGCATAGTGCAAGTCAGTTATTGTTGCAATATTGCAGTGGGTACAATGCAAGCTTAAGGCCATGAAGATTGTGTCCTGTCATTGTTGTCGCAGTTTGCAGTGAGCATACTGAGTTTTTATTGTGTCGGTTAAGAGCTCTCCTCGGCCTTACTTTACTGTGTTGGTTAAGAGCTAGAACCAACTGGCTGAAGTGAAATGAAACAACACCAATACCCTGGTTTACCGTGTTGGTTAAGAGCTAGAACAGACTGGCTAAAGTGAAATGAAATAACAACAATAAATCTGCTCTGGGTCATTACTCAGCCAAAAGAAATGGTTGACAACAGTGATAGCGCACTAGCAAGTCTAGGTAGGAATAATGAACAATGGTGAGCCATGTGTAAATATTAAGAGGTTTAGAAGATAAATTTTTTACCTATGCTAGCATTAATCAATTGCGCGAAAACATTCCAAATGAATTGAAAACTATCCTAAGCTTTCCCAAATCTTGCCTCGATATGAGGCCAAACAAGATCTTTAAATTCCCGAGTGGTTGGAATAGAGGTGGAAATTTTCTTATTGGTTGTAAAAAGATACTATATAGAATATAACTTTAAAAAATTTAGGCTAATTACTTCAGCTTGGTTTTTGTGCAAATTAATCAAAATGAACAAAATCGATTACAATAGGCCCTGCAACCCCAAAGCGTCAAGGACTAATAAAGTAGTTGATTAGGTTTTCTATGCATTGAGTTTCAAAATTATCATTCATATAGTACTTATTTTTTAAAAACATTATTTTATCATACTAATGCCCAAGTTTATTATAGGGGAGATATTTTCTTATAATACAATATTATATTATATATTTATTTTAATTATGGATCTATTAAGTGTTAATGGATCAAATTTCATAATGTGCAAAAATATTTTAGAGTACAAAGCTTGGAAGAAACCCTGTGTAAGCCCTCTTGTGTTTTCTTACCACACTATTATTTATGTATGTGTTTCATCTTTGGCCTAACAATTTTTTCAAGTCCTTTGATCACTCTCGATGGTAAGTACTAAAATGCAAGTCAGACACTTGCACCACCCAAACCACATCACTATTACCATCACTTGCTCACCTTCTACACAATAAAACATCCCCCTTGACATGGCCCCCTTTGATTGCAAGGACGAGTGGTTCCTGAGGTCTAGAGGTTAGGAAGTTCTTTGCCTTCAGTTTACCATTGCACACCCTATAAGGTGAAATCAATGTAGCCTAATATGTTGACAAAGAGACAATTTCCTTCCACATTCCCCAACTCTTCATATCTAGGTTCCTTTGCACCTCTCAGTTTATTATTTCACGGTGATAGTGAATCTCCCCTCCTCTTAGTATGAAAAAATTGAATTCTACCATTGAAGTTATATAATTTAATATTTTATTATGTATCACATGCAACTGAATCTTCCCGTCTCTCGGTATGGATGAATAAGATTTGGTGACTCTCAACGACTCTATCTATATACTATGTCGCTTTTGCAGGTTTCCCAATGGGTAAGAACCTTTGCCCATTCATTAGTCCTCTACTCCACTGCTAGTGCGGCAGACCATCAGATTTTTGTGAATTACACCGCCCATCTGCCTTGCCAGGGGCATGTTGCATATCCTCCGCAAGGGGGACTTCCAGCTCCTTCATCCAAACATTAGTTATCTCAATAATTAATGTTATGTGTATTCTTTTATCATTTTAATTAGTTTTTTAAATAAAAGTTATTAAATTTGTTTATTAATTATCAAAAAATTATTAAATTGAATGCAACAAATTTATTTATATATTTAAACATTATTATATGTATGGAAATCTCAAAATTATAATTTTGTATTCGTTACAACCTATAATGTGTGTGTGAGAAGAGTTTAAATTCAGGGAAGTTATTGAAATTGAAAGAAGGCTTAACAATCTCAACAGAGATGACGGCTGGAAGATCAGTAGATGTTGGATCCCCGCCCTTTCATTTTAGTGTTTCTTCCCCTCCCCTCGCCTCCGGTCTTCCTTTCCCTCCTTGGTCTTTAGGCCCTTCTTCTTCTTTTTGATTCTTGGTCGCTCTTCCCTTTTGATCTTTATGTTTTCTTAGTTGATATTATTAAGTATAATCTTAGCTAATATATTTATTTAAT